>BJKM01000807.1:153477-158477 GCA_015082035.1 Chaenogobius annularis
CTCTCTCTTCCCTCTCTCCACTCTCTCTCTCTCTCTCCCTCTCTCTCCTCTCTCTCTCCCTCTCTGCTCTCTCTCTCTCGTCTCCTCCCTCTTCTCTTCTCTCTTCTCTTCGCCCTCTCTCTCTCGCTCCCTTCACTTTCTCCCTCTCTCTACTCTCTCTTCCCTTCTACCTCTTTCTCTCTCTTTCCCTCCTCTCTCTCCCTCTTTACTCCCTCTCTTCTTCTCCTCTCTTCTTCTTTCTTCTAACTCTCTCCTCTCCCCTCTGTCGCTCTCTCTCTCTCTCTTCCCTCTCTGTTTCCCTTCACTTTCTCTTCTTCCTCACTCCCCCTACCTGCTCTCTCTCCCCTCTTCTCCCACTCCCTCCTCCTCTCTCTCACGGTCTCACGGTCAGTGAAAACACGCTCGCTGAGCTCCTCTATTCTTCTCTTTCTCTCTTCTCCTCTCTCTCTCTCTCTCCCTCCTCTGCCTACCCTCCTCTTCTCTCCTCTCTCCCTCTCTCTCCTCTTTCTCTCTCTTCACATTCTCTCCTCTCTCTCTCTCTCCCTCTCCCTTTCTCTCCTTCTTTAAGCCTTCTCTCCTCTCTCTCTGCTCTCTCTCCATCCCTCTCTCTCCCCTGCCCCCCACTTCCCTCTCTCTTCGGGATCAGCGGGAACCCGGTCTCCTGGTGGCTTCCTCAGAACCCTCTTCTCCCACCCTTCTCCCCCCTCTTCTCTCTCTCTCTCAAACCGGTTTACGTGCAGATGAAAAACACAGGCCCAGAGCTTCTTTCTGTCTCTTTCTGCTTACGGCAGGAGTTTTAAGGCCCAAATACATAGTTCTAACATTGAGTGGGTTTAATGGGTCCAGTTTGTTTATTTGCCCGTGGTAATGTCTTCTTCTGCCAGTAGGTGGAGCGCTAACACAAACAAATCCTGACAAGGGAATGCCTGAGAGAAAGGCACGTGTCCTTTCAATTATTTGAAAGGACACGATGTTCTAATTTGGACTTTATTTGATGTGTTTATACCTGTCGCACATATAAATGATAGTTTTACACCGATCGACCAGGTATTTGTAGAAAATGACAGGAAGTGACATCACACCAGAGACACTCGTTCCAGTCAAAGTTTATGCATAAATTAGACAAAATAAACTACTTTTTTCACATTCTAAACATGAATTCAACTAAATAAAGTCGCTCTCATATATTTTTATTTGTCAAATTTAAAAAAAATAGTGACATTAGATGAGTTTTGGCCCAGTGGTTGATGGGTAATTTCCAACTGTGATGTCATCAATTACAAAGAGGAAGTGAAATTATAAACCTTGAAAATGTTCTATTCTGGGATTACATTTTTGCAATTTTTAGCACAATTCTAAATATATTTATCTTAACATTTTAGTTCAATGAGTGGTCCGACCTGTAGAGGGCGCTTTAAGTTCTGTCAAATGCCAGTCAAATCAGAGCGTTTTAGAGCGGTTTTCTTCACATATTTCGATGGATCTAATTGAAAATGTACGATTATAGTTTCTGTAAGTCGTCGTCTTCACTCACACCGTGCTCAGGCCGCAGATTGAGACGCTGTGGCTCAGATGACCTTTCAGCGGCGAAACGACACGACACAAGCCTGGCATTTAAAGCGATAAGAACAGAAGACGACGCCTCGTTTTGGAGCTGGAAATGTGTCGTGTGAAAACTGCCAAAAAAACACGATTCTGATGATTCTGAATGTGAACGATTCAAGACGATTCAAGAGGAAACGGAGAAAACGCTGGAGGAAACGGAGGAAACGCTGGAGGAAACGCTGGAGGAAACGGGGGAGGAAACGGGGGAAACGCTGGAGGAAACGGAGGAAACGGAGGAAACGCTGGAGGAAACGCTGGAGGAAACGGGGGAGGAAGAAAACAGAGGAGGAAACGGAGGAAACGCTGGAGGAAACGAGATGGAGGAAACGAGGAGGACAGGAAAACGGAGGAAACGCTGGAGGAAACGCAGGAAATAGGAGGAAAGCTGGAGGAAACGGGAGGAAGGGAGGAAACGGAGGAGGAAACAGGAGGAACGGAGGAAACGCTGGAGGAAACGGAGGAACCGCAGCATCATCACATTTATCATGTTTTTGAATCTGTTGCGCTGCAGTCGATGCGTCCGAAAATTCCGACTGACGTTAGCAAACGAGCTAGCTCAGCGCGGCACGGTCGCAGCGACAACGAGAAACTTCTTTGACGCTACAGTTTGCAGAATGAAGTCCAGAGGCTTTGAAAGAGTTCAGATTGAGCAGTTTGTCAAAGCCTCTGTCTTTCTTCTGCTCATTGATCATTTGTAAATCCAACGATCCACGATCTCCGAAACTCGCCGACGCCGTTAAGTTTCGGTGGAGATCCCGCCGCCGCCGCCGCGCCGCCGCCGCCGCCTGACCGCCCACCGCCGCTTGCCGCCACGTCCGCCGCCGTGTGTGGAGCGTGCGGTGCATGCTGGGACACCGTGACCACCAATCAAAGCGCTATAATGGCCCAAACATGGCTGCTGATTGGAAAGAAAGGAAAGAAAAGAAGAAGAAAACACAGAGAACTGAGAAAACACATCAGAAACAAAATGGCATCTGTTTTTGGACGCTGCAAAAAAAACAAACAAACAGCTTGAATTTAGTATTTTCTTGATTTTAAGAACAACGGACTCGTCACGAAATAAGATTTACAAATGGAAACAAACCATATTTAATTAAAAAGTAGGTTGAAATATTTTTCAATTGAAATAACAAATATATGTTATTGATCTTGAAATAGAATCAAATATATTATAAAATACAAAAAATATTTGATTGGGAAGTGGCCAGTAAAAATCTACTCTACTCAATGTATTTTCATTTTATACAAAAAATTAAATAAAATATTTACTATGGAAGAAAATGTGTTTAATCACATTTAAAATTGTAACTGCTAATTCTGAAAAAACATGCTTGATTATTTATTTTTTTTCCAGTCACTGAATTTTGCAGTGTACATTTTCATTGTTGTTTTTTTTTCAAGTTTAAACATTTCAAATTAAAAATGCACTTTTTAAATATTCAATGCACCGATCTTCCAGTTTAAACTGAAGAGAAACTTTAACCTCACAGAAAGATGAATTCACAAACTCTTGAGAGTTCATCTAGTTTCGCTCGTGCTGATTCGCCCCAGCGGTTTAACGGGCCAATCACATGGCATTTAGGGCCCGCATGTGGGACTTGAGCCAATCACAGAGCAGCATCGTGGTAAAAACAGAGCCAAAACAAACATGGCGGCGCCGACGGCCTGTTTTAGGAGAAATACAGACGTTTTCAGAATCGAGGACAAAATGTGGACGAGAAAAACGACTTTTTGAACGTCTTGACGAGTTTCAGACACTTCAGACTGAACCGTGTGAAGAACTGAGACACGGATCAGTCTGAGGGGTTTTAGGCCAGAAAATCTCTGCACCGATTATTATTCAGAAGGTGAATTTTGAATCTTTGAATTTAGAAAAACCCCATGGAAATGTACAGTGCTGTGTTCAAGGTTTCTAAGGTATTTAAGATCCCAAATGAAACTAATTACTATCTTCCATAGTTGACCCTCACAATAATTATTATTATTATTATATTACCATTTTCAATGTAATTATCTTCATATTCATCCAACGTGAATCATTTAGATTTAAGATGACGATATGTATGAAATGGATTTCAGAGTGAATAAAAAACAATTACAAATATTCTGTCTTTTGAGTGGGCAAAAGACCTCCAAATGTCTCTAAATGTTTGACTGAACAGGAATGTGTTCATTTAAGAGCACATATTTCATGTTTAAATGATGCCATGTGTTTGGGTTGACACTGAACTGAACTGGAGGACACATTTAGAACTGTTACCGTAACGCACTGGGAATAACGGGCTCAGAACGCCGAGCCTGGCGGAGTTTTCCAGGACGCCGAGGGATTTGAGTGGTTAATCTGTCTTCTCTTCTATTTTTACCAAAGTCCTACACTCAGAACTATTCCTGTAGTTCACCATCGGGTCAGGACGGCGAGAGCAGGACTGGACCGGAGTGACCGTCACTGTCCGCGCCGTGCAGCGGGGAAGAGCTGGCGACGGGCGCGGTGTTGGCACGAGGTACTGCAGCCGCGGAGTCCAGCGCTGGAGTGTTCATTTGTGATCTTTGGATTTCATTTGGTTTTATCATTCAAGTATAAAATGATTTAATTCTATAAACGAATAAATTAAAAGATTTGCTCAGTACTTTTTTTTTTCTTTTTCCACTGATAAAAAACATAAAAAACAAAAGCAAAATGCATAAATGTGAAAATAAGGCCTCCGAAAAAAAAGACACAAGGTCCAAAATACACGTTAAATGTATTATTATTTTTAAACACATTATGTCATTATAAACACTGTAAGGACTCAGGACTAATAATACCAATGTAAAATTAACTAACACATTTAAAAAAAAGATTTAAAACCCAGAATTACAGATTTGGTAAATTGTTAGAACATTTATGTATTTTGACTGTAAACTTGCTTTATGCTTAATGTATGTGGACAATACATCCAAACTGAGATTATATAGTGTCGTTGTGTTGAAGAGATGATTAAATATAAAAAAGTTCCATCTGGCAATGTTCAAATCTAAGCTAAAAACTGTTTGTTTGGCTGTGCAACGACTGACATGATTTTCTTTGCACTCTTCTCTTTTATGTCTTAAACTATTTGACCTAAAAATGGCACCTTTATATTTCTTTAAATGAAAAGGTCTTTCTTTAGAGAAATTCTTGACGTTTCTAAAACTACTATTTAGACACAATTACATTTGAACATGTAAATAATTCCGCTCGACACAAAAGCCCATGGTGCAGCTGCATAGGAGGTGTCTGGGGAAAGCGACGTGCCCACCCCGGAGACACCTGTAACGCTGGCAATGTCAAATAAATATGGAAAGAGTGTCTGGAGTGTCAGTGTGGTCCAATAGACTAGGTTTTCCATCCGGCGGACCACTAAGCACGGACAAAA
>BJKM01000807.1:163477-186924 GCA_015082035.1 Chaenogobius annularis
ATTTGGGTAAAAGTATGAACATTTGTTTACAATAAAGAACACATTTAGCTAAGGCAGTGCGCCGCTGATGCTAATGCTAAACAAGAAACAATGATTTAAACCTAGCCTTATTTTATTTCATTTTATTTATTTCAACTCAGGCAAAATAAAGATGAAGAAAAGTTCCAACGTGGCATCGAGGCTCTGCAGAGAAGTCAAATAAATGAGGCAAAACTGTTCCCGTTCACTCTAGCTTCAGCCACGCCCCTCACACACACAAACTTGGAATTAATAAACGTCTTTTTGTGAATCGCTCGGCCTCAGGATTAAAAAGTAAAAGGTACATTTTAGTTTACTTTAGTGTGCTTTACTCGGAATACTTTTTTCTTTTCACTGCAGTCAAGAGCAGTATCTGTACTTTTCACATGGTTTGAGGAGTTATATTTAAGCATGTTCTCTGTGACTAAAGGTTTTGAGTTCCAGTCCAAGCTTTAAACAAGAAGAAATACATAAAGAAATATACCAAAGTGAATGATGTTAGTTTTCAGCACATTTGGCAGTTCTCAAAAGTCGGTGGTAAAATACTTTGAACTCTCTTCACTCTTTTCCCCCTGCGTCAGTACGTCCACTTAAAGGGGCCGTACCTGACTTACACTGTTTTGAAAGGCGATAAACAGAGCTTGTTCATGTACTTTTCAGCATGTAATGAAGTAACAGCACAGAGATGTTGTGAACGCTTCTGTTCAGGCGAAGATGAGACCTCGTGAGCGCGCGAGGGAAAGTGCGCGGCACGAGGAGCTGTTTTTCACCTTTCCAAACAGTGGGAATCAGATACAGTAACTTTAAGTAACAAAACTGAGTACAACACTACCTATTGTTCGCATGTATATATTTTTTATTTCAATTAAATGCATTTTTCACACGTTCCAGTGCAGTTTTGATCAGTTTAGACTGGTTTTAAACTGTATTTATTGTCCTTCGATTCCAATAATAAAATCAATTAAAAACCATAATTTATAAAATTGGCAACTTATCTTACATAAACGAAATATATTTTTGGTGTTTGTAGTGATGCCGTAGTCGCATTTACACAAACAGCAGCATCAGGACTCGTGCGTATGTAAATATAACTCTGTCTTTCTGTGTGTGGGCCCCCGCGCTCGGCCCTTCAGGATCCAGAGGAGCGGCGCGTGGGCCGAGGACGCTCCGGCTCGTCCCCCCCCTCCGCGGTGAAACGAGCGGGTGGGAGGACAGCGGCTCGAATGCAGCAGTGAACAATACTATTCCTGAGCTTTGCCCACTCAAACGCCAGAAATATCGCCGTCGAACCGACCGAGCGAGAAGCACCGAGCGAGACGCCGCATGTCCTCGGGTTACGCCGCGGTCGGAACTCTAATGCTAACTGACCGCACAGGCCACAAAGACCCCCGACCGCCACAAAGAGGGCGCTATTATTCAACCACACGTCATTCTATTGTAATCAATGTTCTCAGTCAATAATCAATATTTGGTGATTTTCAGTTTCAAAAAGGTGGCCCCTCCCCTGGTTCTGTTGGACAACGGGCAGTATTATGCGCTGTGTTTGAGAAAAGTCAATGGGGAGGGGGCAGGGGTTGACGTCATGGTAACGCGCGTGTCCTTTTGACTGGGGATTCGGGAGATGATCACCTTGGCCGTCAGCCATGTTTCCACTGGTTCTCGTTGGAGCCGATCCGTGACGCCCGAAGACGTCTCCGCCGGCTGAAGCGAGCCGAACCGACGCGTTTAAAAGTGGGCCAAAGTGGACCCTGAGAGGTTCAGGCCGGTCTGGTCTCCTGGTGGACTTAAGCTCAGGAGGAGGAGCTTCACATCACAGCCAGATGATTGGACGAGAGAGAACGCAGACTCAGGCCAAAACAAGACGGCAGTGCTGGTTTGCAGATTTTTTATTCGATCCGATGCCAAGTAATACTATGGCAACTATCGCGATATCGATCCAATACCGATACCAATGAGTTTTGTACTAAAATGCATTGAAACTCCTCAACTATGAACAATTTTATGTTGGCCATCATTTCTTTAATTGGGCAGAAAACCTACGTATTAACAATTTATTACAAAAATAAATAATATGATTTTTTATGAGTATCGATACTTTCCGATACCCCTGTCAGTCACTGATGTATCGATATTTGGTATTGATCTGCCCATCACTACAAGACCGTAAAAAGCAGAGAAACACAAAAGAATCATTTGTCTCCAAACTCTGACTCGATCTCGTGCTAAAGCTCCGTGTTCCCTCCGATGCTAACTTATGTTGAGCCTTAGCAAAATAGAGCTAGCAAAGCACGTTAGCAACAGCTGTTTCCTGTTTGTCGCCGCACGGCACTCGCTTTGTCAAGAGCCAAAATCTGATATTTCCAGGTCATAATGCGTCTGACGCGATCCAAAGACAAAGCATTCCAGGCTTTTGCAGAGAAGTCAGAGAAATGAGGCAAAATTGTTCCCGTTTACGCTAGCTTTAGCCACGCCCCTCACACACCCAAACTTGGAATTACCAAATGTCTTTTTGCCGATTGCTGAGATCGGCCTCATGATTGAAATTTAGCTCTAGACTGGTCACACATCCGTCATGAAGACCCCCGAGTGTGCCGCGCCGCCAGATCCGTGACACTGCAATGAGGCCGACAGTCCCTTCACAACCAGGAAGAGCCGAGGCTGGAGGTGCCAGGTATGTGACGGGAAATGAAGCGGAAATGTGATAATTACCGCCGATTAGCCTGGAGCAGGGTTTATGAGGGTGAAACAGGTTGTGTTCACGTGACAACACAACACAACACTGAATAGTTTCAAATCCAGTCAGCTCAGAATTCTGCCGTGGATTTGGCTGTTGCAGATTTGTCCTGGTTCCGGGTTCAAATATCTTTAATTGCCGATCCACATGAAACAAAAACTGGCACAAAGTTCAGCGTCTTCTGTCAGCGTTAATCCACAAAACAGAAACGAATATTTACCACCAAAGGAGTCATAAACCTATGAAATGCTGCTTAGCTCTTTGGAGGTATTGGACTTGACCAGGTCCAGTTGTTCCGCTGCAGATGTTGTTCCAGGAAACACTTGGCGAACCTGTCGGACACGCCTTCACACGCTTTCATTTGATTTGCACCAGAAGCGTCTTTGTTCACACCCTGGACGACATTCTTGGATTTACAGAAACGTAGAAGGGCCGCCTCAGGGCATCGACATGGGATTACTGTAAAAGTGCATATTATTGTAGATTTGGGCAAAGAAAATCACAGACAAACGGCAAATGTTGAAACGGTGGATATCTATTTCATTCTACCAATGTTCAAAAAGAAAATGGATGCCCAAAACTGTAATATTCTACAGTCATTTCTACTTCCCTTAAATGCAGTGGGTCATTGTGACAAAAGCAGGTTTCAGGGAGGAAAATGATTAGCAAGCATTTATTTCAGATTCATTTTCAGTGTTTTCCGTTCCTTTTCCCAGTTTCCAGTCATTTCTGTTCGATTTCTAACATTTATTTTGCACAATAAACATTTCTGAAAAGACATTTTTTATTTTTTTCTCTCTTTTATCCGTGTTCTAACATTGTTCCCTCGTCAAAAACAAAGTTGTATTTATCTTAATCACATTTGTATCATTAATCCTGTTTACAAGCTCGTCTTCTCTGCTCCTTCTCTGAGCCTCACAAAAACACTCAGCTTCAAATGTCCCAGATTTGTGATGCCTGTGCTGTTTTTAAGTCCATAAATCACCAGACTCGTTCTGGTCCTTCACAGAGTCCTGGCCTGGTACTGGTCCAAACGCCTGGTCCTTCACAGAGTCCTGCCCTGGTACTGGTCCAAACGCCTGGTCCTTCACAGAGTCCTGGCCTGGTCCTTCACAGAGTCCTGGCCTGGTACTGGTCCAAACGCCTGGTCCTTCACAGAGTCCTGGCCCTGGTACTGGTCCAAACGCCTGGTCCTTCCAGAGTCCGCCGGTACTGGCTAACGTCCAAACGTCCTGGTCCCTTCACAGAGTCCGGCCTGGTACTGGTCCCAAACGCCTGGTCCTTCACAGAGTCCTGGCCCTGGTACTGGTCCAAAGGCCGCTACTGGTCCTTCACAGAGTCCTGCCTGGTACTGGTCCAACGCTGGTCCTTCACAGAGTCCTGCCTGGTACTGGTCCAAACGCCTGGTCCAAACGCCTGGTCGGCCTTCACAGTCCTGCCCTGCTACTGGTCTAAACGCCTGGTCCTTTGCAGGTCCTGGCCTGGGTACTGGTCCAAACGCCTGGTCCTTCGCAGAGTCCTGCCCTGTACTGGTCCAAACGCCTGGTCCTTCGCAGAGTCCTGCCCTGGTACTGGTCCAAACGCCTGGTCCTTCGCAGAGTCCTGGCCTGGTACTGGTCCAAACGCCTGGTCCTTCGCAGAGTCCTGCCCTGGTACTGGTCCAAACGCCTGGTCCTTCGCAGAGTCCTGGCCTGGTACTGGTCCAAACGCCTGGTCCTTCACAGAGTCCTTTCCTGTACTGGTCCAAACGCCTGGTCCAAACGACTGGGTCCTTCACAGAGTCCTTTCCTGGTACTGGTCCAAACGCCTGGTCCTTCGCAGAGTCCTGGCCTGGTACTGGTCCAAACGCCTGGTCCTTCACAGAGTCCTTGCCTGGTACTGGTCCAAATGCCTGGTCCTTCACAGAGTCCTTGCCTGGTACTGGTCCAAAACGCCTGGTCCTTTACAGAGTCCTGGTACAGGTCCAAAACGCCTGCTGTCCTTCACAGAGTCCTGCCCTGGTACTGGTCAAACGCTGGTCTTCACAGAGTCCTGCCCTGGTAACATGGTTCCAAACGCCTGGTCCTTCACAGAGTCCTGCCCTGGTACTGGTCCAAACGCCTGGTCCTTCACAGAGTCCTGCCCTGGTACTGGTCCAAACGCCTGGTCCTTCACAGAGTCCTGCCCTGGTACTGGTCTAACGGTTGCAGAGTTACATAAGAGCGGTTCATGCCGAGGCTCAGGGTCAGAACAGATTATTATGGTCCATTTCATCATCCCTCGTCCGTCTGTCGCTGCGAGAGCGAAAACAGCAAACTGCAAACTCACAATATGTTACAAATTGACTTAAATAAAACACAACAACAACCATTACAACCCTCTGACTGAAATATTTATTACGGAAAATAAATCAGAACTTTCAAGGTGAATACTATCTAAAGTATAGGAACGCATTGATAATCCGGACAGTGAATCTACTAAATATATACAAATGAATGGGAAAAAGAAGGTCGTTTTGTTTTGATGGACAAAGAAAAGGGAAATATAAGTACTTACTAGATACTAGAATGGAGGACTACAAAATCACGTGTTTTGAAAAGGATTTTGTTGACCATATTTCTTCATAACACCAGGTCAAAGGGGTCTTTACTGACAAGGAAATGAAAACGGTTGGAAAAACAGCGCCACCAGGAGGCAAACCACTGTCACGTGTTTTGGGACTGTCCTGATGCTCAGAAATATTTCACTGAAATTAACAATGCGCTGCAGACAGTTTTTAACATCACTATCCCACTCCATTTCAGAACGATGTAGTTGGGCCTCAAAACTCCATGCCTCCTGCCATGGACACAGAGGATGGATACCTTTGGAACATACTTCTGGCAGCAGGAAAAAGGCAATCACAAAGAAATGGATGATACAATTTGCACTGTAGATGAACAACTGGACTGACATTAGAATCAACATGCGAAAAATGAAAAAACAAAATAAAAACATTTGGACTAAACCTGAAAATTGGCAAATTTGACCGACATTGGACTGAACGGGACTTTTATTTCAGACTTTTTCTGTGCTCTACCTTTCGTTTCTTTGGATGCCTTCGTAACTTATTCTCTATTTATTTTATTATTTTTTTATTTTTTTAATGTTCTTTAAAAAGTAAATAATAATAAATAAATGGAGTGTTTTAATTCTTGTTTCCGTCCACAGAGTTCAGTCAAGGTCATGACGCCGCCTCACTAAGTTACACAGATATTAGAGAGAAATATCCTAATATCTGTTGTATTTCACATCTTTATGAAACAGAAAAAAGCCGCTGTGACGTCAAATCGAACAGAACGGCGTTGTTTTCGAAAAGCAGCTGATCACGAAGCGAGAACCAAATCCAGTCCGAGATCTGTGCAGCCAGAAAAGTGATTTACACACGGCCTTGAGGGACGAGACAGGGGTGTCCTTATGGTCCTGATCTTTTTACTACTTGGAAAATCTCGATTCATAAAATGATCTTGTTTATTTGTCATAAAATTGGTTTGAATTGATTTCCCCTTATGTTAACCTCTTTAACCCCTTAACTATATATATGTATACTATGGTATTTATGTATTTTTATTTTTTTGGAGGGGGGCTTAAACTGTTAATTGTATAATTTCAAGACGCTGCAGGTGAACCGGAAAAACAAATACAAAATAAAGATAACAATTGTCATGTTTTGTTTTTCTTTTCTTTTTTGGCCTGTGTTTTTTAGACCGTTTAGTGTGAAATGGGGATGAGAGAGAACAGACCTGGCATTGGAACGCACAACGCTGCGGCCCGCTGCACAGGGAGCCTGGCATAAGTGCTGCCGCCTTAACCACTCCACCACCGCGCCGCAACATGTCATGTTTTCACACAGAAATAAGGCATTTTACGTGTGAAAATGTCAGATTTAAATGTCTTGCTTCATTTTGTCGACATGTTAGACACAAAAACATTTACAGAGGATTTTGGATTTATTATTTAGTTTTTGAGTAAAGTCGATCTGTGTGCGTGTGTTTGTGTGTGTGTGTTTGTGTGTGTTTGTGTGTGTTTGTGTGTGTTTGTGTGTGTGTTTGTGCGTGTGTGTCTTTGTGCGTGAATGTGTTTGTGCGGATAAGTGTTTGTGCGTGTGTGTGTGTTTGTGTGTGCGGGTGTGTGTTTGTATGTGTATGCGTGGGTGTGTTTGTGCATGGGTGTGTGTGTGCGTTTACGTGTGTGTGTTTGCGTGTGTGTTTGTGTGTGTGTGCGGGTGTGTGTTTGTGTGTGTGCATGGGTGTGTGTGTGTGTTTGCATGTGTGTGTGTGTTTGTGCGTGGTGTTGACGTGGGCGTATGTTTGCGTGTGTGTGTCTGTTTGTGCATGTGTGTGTGCGTTTGCAGTTGTGTTTGTTTGTGTGTGCGGGTGTGTGTTTGTTTGTGTGTGCATGGGTGTGTGTGTGTTTGTGCGTGCGTGTGTTTGCATGTGTGTATTTGTGCATGCGTGTGCGTGGGTGTGTGTGTGTTTGTGTGTGTGTGGGTGTGTGTTTGTGCGTGGGTGGGTGTGTGTTTGTTTGTGTGTGCATGGGTGTGTGTGTTTGTGCATGCGTGTGTTTGCATGTGTGTATTTGTGCGTGCGTGTATGTGGGTGTGTGTGTGTTTGTGCGTGGGTGGGTGTGTGTTTGTTTGTGTGTGCGCGGGTGGGTGTGTGTGTTTGTGTGTGTGTGTGTGTGTGTGTCAAGGAGCTGTCACATGATGACATCTGCACTCGAACTACTTTCCTCCAATGGGCAGGGTCAAACGCTGGGCTGGGCGGGTCAAACGCTGAGTCATGCCGCTCCCGCTCGGTCAGGGGGTTGTGGGTTAGACTCCTGGAGTGGCAGAGTGGTTAGTGTGTCTCCTCCTCTCAGCAAAGCGGTGGCGAGTTCTTCTAAACAGGCCAAAGTTCAGACCAACCACGAGATTAGAGCTCCGACACTTTCCACTGTTCGCTCACTGAAAACACGCTTTACGGAGACGTTTAAGGTTTACGGAGACGTTTAAGGTTTACGGAGACGTTTAAGGTTTACGGAGACGTTTAAGGTGTTTAAGTTATACAGAGACGTTTAAGGTTTACGGAGACGTTTAAGGTTTACGGAGACGTTTAAGGTGTTTAAGTTATACAGAGACGTTTAAGGTTTACGGAGTTACGTTTACGGAGACGTTTAAGGTTTACGGAGACGTTTAAGGTATACGGAGACGTTTAAGGTTTGAAGAGACGTTTAAGGTTTACGGAGACGTTTCAGGTTTACGGAGACGTTTCAGGTTACGGAGACGTTTAAGGTTTACGGAGACGTTTAAGGTTTACGGAGACGTTTAAGGTATACGGAGACGTTTAAGGTTTAAGGAGACGTTTAAGGTTTACGGAGACGTTTAAGGTTTACGGAGACGTTTAAGGTATACGGAGACGTTTAAGGTTTACGGAGACGTTTAAGGTTTGCAGAGACGTTTAAGGTGTTTAAGTTATACAGAGACGTTTCAGGTTTACGGAGACGTTTAAGGTTTACGGAGACGTTTAAGGTATACGGAGACGTTTAAGGTTTACGGAGACGTTTAAGGTATACGGAGACGTTTAAGGTTTACGGAGACGTTTAAGGTTTACGGAGACGTTTAAGGTTTGAAGAGACGTTTAAGGTTTACGGAGACATTTAAGGTTTACAGAGACGTTTAAGGTATACGGAGACGTTTAAGGTTTACGGAGACATTTAAGGTTTACGGAGACGTTTAAGGTTTACGGAGACGTTTAAGGTTTACGGAGACGTTTAAGGTTTACGGAGACGTTTAAGGTTTACGGAGACGTTTAAGGTTTGCAGAGACGTTTAAGGTTTACAGAGACGTTTAAGGTTTACGGAGACGTTTGAGGTTTGAAGAGACGTTTAAGGTTTACGGAGACATTTAAGGTTTACGGAGACATTTACGGTTTACGGGTTTACGAGACGTTTAAGGTTTATGGAGACGTTTAAGGTTTACGGAGACGTTTAAGGTTTACAGAGACTTTTACGGTTTACAGAGACGTTTAAGGTTTACGGAAACGTCTACTGTTTATTGGGGACGTTTAAAGTGACGGTTACAGAGTTAGTGGACTGACTCCTCCTTTAATTCAGTTGTTTTAGATCAACATTGTGTTTTCAACTGTCCAACATCTAAACTAATGATCCGTGAGCTAATGAGCGTCATAGATGACAACAAAGGCTCCTCTTTACTCAAGACTAAAGCGTGATATTGGCGCGCCACCTGCATGATTCCACGGAGATAGAACACTTGAACATTCCCGTTATCGATAAGTTTAATGCCATGCTGTGGAACACTCAAAGTTGTGTTTTGGGTTTGAGTTAGTCCTGTTTTGTCCTGCAACTGAGGTCAAAGGGCTCAGAAAAGTCCTGTTTTCACCTATGGGGTTAGGGTTAGGGTTAGGGTGTCCTAGGGTCAGGGTACCCTAACTACTACTTTCTGGCTTTCTGGCTGAAATGTTACGCGGTGGTGCTTTAGTTGCTGCGAGTGTGCAAAGAAACCAAACATTTCCACCACAGCAAAGCCACACCTTTGTGTCGCCATTCTGTCCGCTGATGGGCGCGCTCAACGCCCTCGTGTTTCATGATGCGCAGCACCGACAAACATTAGCCCTAGGATAGTCCAGTTTTAGACCTGGTTCAGCCCTAGGATAGTCCAGTTTTAGACCTGGTTCAGCCCTAGGATAGTCCAGTTTTAGACCTGGTTCAGCCCTAGGATAGTCCAGTTTTAGACCTGGTTCAGCCCTAGGATAGGATAGTCCAGTTTTAGACCTGGTTCAGCCCTAGGATAGTAGTGTTCAGCCCTAGGATAGTCCAGTTTTAGGTTCAGCCTAGGATAGTCCAGTTTTAGACCTGGTTCAGCCTAGGATAGTCCAGTTTTAGACCTGGTTCAGCCCTAGGATAGTCCAGTTTTAGACCTGGTTCAGCCCTAGGTAGTCCAGTTTTAGACCTGGTTCAGCCTAGGATTCCAGTTTTAGACCTGGTTCGCCCTAGTAGTCCAGTTTAGACCTGGTTCAGCCCTAGCATAGTCCAGTTTTAGACCTGGTTCAGCCCTAGGATAGTCCAGTTTTAGACCTGGTTCAGCCCTAGGATAGTCAGTTTTAGACCTGGTTCAGCCCTAGGATAGTCCAGTTTTAGACCTGGTTCAGCAGCCCTAGGATAGTCCAGTTTTAGACCTGGTTCAGCCCTAGGATAGTCCAGTTTTAGACCTGGTTCAGCCCTAGGATAGTCCAGTTTTAGACCTGGTTCAGCCCTAGGATAGTCCAGTTTTACCTGGTTCAGACCTACGATAGTCCCAGTTTTAGACCTGGTTCAGCCCTAGCATAGTCCAGGTTTAGACCTGGTTCAGCCTAGGATAGTCCAGTTTTCTAGACTGGTTCAGCCCTAGGATAGTCCAGTTTTAGACCTGGTTCAGCCCTAGGATAGTCCAGTTTTAGACCTGGTTCAGCCCTAGGATAGTCCAGTTTTACCTGGTTCAGACCTAGGATAGTCCAGTTTTAGACCTGGTTCAGCCCTAGGATAGTCCAGTTTTAGAGACCTGGTTCAGCCTAGGATAGTCCAGTTTTAGACCTGGTTCAGCCCTAGGATAGTCCAGTTTTAGACCTGGTTCAGCCCTAGGATAGTCCAGTTTTACCTGGTTCAGCCCTAGGATAGTCCAGTTTTAGACCTGGTTCAGCCCTAGGATAGTCCAGTTTTAGACCTGGTTCAGCCCTAGGATAATCAGTTTTAGACCTGGTTCAGCCTAGGATTCCAGTTTTAGACCTGGTTCAGCCCTAAAATAGTCCAGTTTTAGACCTGGTTCAGCCCTAGAATAGTCCAGTTTTAGACCTGGTTTAGCCCTAGAATAGTCCAGGTTTAGACCTGGTTTAGCCCTAGAATAGTCCAGTTTTAGACCTGGTTCAGCCCTAGAATAGTCCAGTTTTAGACCTGGTTTAGCCCTAGAATAGTCAGACCTGGTTTAATCCTAGAATAGTCCAGTTTTAGACCTGGTTCAGCCCTAGAATAGTCCAGGTTTAGACCTGGTTCAGCCCTAGGATAGTCCAGGTTTAGACCTGGTTCAGCCCTAGGATAGTCCAGTTTTAGACCTGGTTTAGCCCTAGAATAGTCCAGTTTTAGACCTGGTTCAGCCCTAGGATAGTCCAGTTTTAGACCTGGTTTAGCCCTAGAATAGTCCAGGTTTAGACCTGGTTTAGACCTAGTTCAGCCCTAAAATAGTCAGACCTGGTTTAACCCTCGAATAGTCCAGTTTTAGACCTGGTTCAGCCCTAGAATAGTCCAGGTTTAGACCTGGTTCAGCCCTAGAATAGTCCAGGTTTAGATCTGGTTTAGACCTAGTTCAGCCCTAAAATAATCAGACCTGGTTTATCCCTAGAATAGTCCAGTTTTAGACCTGGTTTAGCCCTAGAACAGTCCAGTTTTAGACCTGGACCAGACTAATCCATCATCTGTCTGGTTTTAGCTTCAGCATTTGAGCTAAAATATATTCAAACTTTATGTTACAGAAACATACATTAATAACAGACGCTGTCAGAACTATAGACACTTCTTCTTCTTTATGTCACATGTATATTTCCCTCCATATTCTGAGACCCGCAGAGCTGCGAGGATGTACAGAAGTATACGTCCAGAAGAACCCTGGGGTTCAAATACACCTTCAAAACATGTCTGAAGCTGATGCGAGGGGATTTCTGGCGACTCGACAAAAGGCTTTAAGGGACTGACTTAAAATACTGCCATTCTGTGATAATTGAACTTCTGAACGCTGGTCATTTGTCCGTTGTGTTATGCGTCCGGAATGCGTCCGGAATGCGTCCGGAATGCGTCCGGAATGCGTCCGGAATGCGTCCGGAATGCGTCCGGAATGCGCCCATGTTACAAGTGAAGTCGTCTCGAGTCCTTTCATCTGATCCCATTCGAACGTAAATGCGACATCGTTTGACCTGAACACTTCCCGACCCGCATCGCCTCCGCTAAACCTGCCAAACACGCTTCTCCCCCGCCCCGCCCCCCCGTCTCCGCCCCCCCCCCCGTCTCCTCCTCTCCCACCGTCCCTGAAGCGCACGCGCAGCCCTCCGGCCTTGTGCTGTTCTTCCCACGCCGCCTGAACGCAGCTCCGGGCCGTAAACCACGCCTCCCTCGTTGCCTTTGACGTCACTGGCGCCCGTCTCCGCACATGCACCGAGTTGTGCACCTTCTCCATGGGGGGGGGGGGACAAAGCTGCGGAGCGGAGCAACAGCGGTGTGACGCCTGCAGTTTCACGACGCGCAAAGTCGAAGTTACTGTAAAACCGAGTGTGTTTTAGACATGTGCTTTTCCCTTTAATGCTGAACCAGTCGCATTAAAACACAAAAACATTAGTGACACTCGACTGCATTCACCGTTAGAAAGTCTTTATGACGGGTTATTTCACACGTTTGACTCAAACGCACCCAACACTATGATATTAAACATTTGGCCCGTTTTGTCCCCAGTTTGACCAAGTTTGTGTAAAGTTTATAATTGCACTTCCTGGTTGGACACGAGCACAAATATGACATAGGAAGAGGTGATTCCACTGCTGTTACCTAGCAACCAGACTGTAAACAAGAGCCAGTTCTGATCTGAGACACAATAATACCACAGAACGCCTTTATTTAGTCACACGACGGTTTTAACTGTCAGAGAAGTGTGTCAGTTAAATGTGCTGCGTTCACACTCGTCCCGGTTTGGTCCTGGTTTGGTCCCGGTTTGGTCCTGGTTTGGTCCCGGTTTGGTCCTGGTTTGGTCCCGGTTTGGTCCTGGTTTGGTCCCGGTTTGGTCCCCGGTTTGGTCCCCGGTTTGGTCCCCGGTCCGAGCCCCAGTTAGGGTTAGGCGTTAAGAGCTGGGTTGGTCCTGTCCCAGTCCTGGTTTAGTTCTGGTGAAGTCTAGGTTTAGTTCCAGGTTCAGGTCCAGTTTGAACGTGGCGCGTGTGCGGTTTTCTTTGGATTTTCCTGACGCGACATTCAGACGACGTGTCAGAAATGTCCTTAAACGTGTTTGTTGAGCTTTAATTATCAGACAAATGTGACGTTTCAGTCAGAGAATCAGTGCAGAAATATCCCCTGAAACCTTTAGTAGAACGGTCATAATGTGTTGTCTTTTACTATAAACCAGGAATGTCTCAAATATGTAAGGCAAATGCAGCCATAGAACTGGACCACATTGACCTCAGTGCACAAACCTGATATTAAGGCATCGAGACTGAATTTAAATGTGGCGGCACGTAAGACATCAGATAAATCCCACTTATTTGAACGTTTCACGGTCACTTCGTGGCCCGCTTGATCTATACTCTACATTTCTAATATCTGCTTAATTTAGAGTCAATTGTATCCGCATTTTAGTCCTCCTTTGGATAGTTCCACGTTTAAAACGAAATGAAGTAGACCTGGTTTAGCCTTCATCTTTTCGTTTCAGACCCCGGTATAGACCTGGTGGTACATGGTGTGAAACGTTCAAGAACCACTGGTCGGATGTCAATATGCCGCGCCTAAAGTCCCTGCCACAACCGATATATCGATACTCTTCGTACGTCAAAACAACAACAACCGCGTGTTTCCAGTGTGAACGCACCCTGGCGCTGCGGCTGCGCGCTGCGGCTTTATAATGCGACAGCGCGGCTCCTCCCCCTGTCCTCACACAACATCGCGGCTCCTCCCCACACGCCCATGCTCCTCCCCCCCTCTCCCCGCCTCCCTGCGCCCTGAAGCGTCTCCAGTGTCTCTCCCATAGCGCACCAGCCTGTCAGACACCCAGGAGCACCCACCCAGGAGCACCCACCCAGGAGCGCCCAGGAGCACCCACCGACACCTCCTGCACCGGGGCCAACGACGCCACACCTGACGCGGCCCGATTTTTTGTTTTGGACGCGGAGGAATTGTCGTCGGTTTTGTGTCGTTGTTGTCCGTTCGTCGCCGGTTGCCGTTGGAGACTTTATGGAGAAAATGGCCAGACCGCTTCCGTTAAACCCCGCGTTCCTGCCGCCGACTCACGGCGTGCTCAAGTCTCTGCTGGAGAACCCGCTGAAGCTGCCGTTCCACCACGACGACGGTGAGTCCAATGTCCAGCCGCCGCCGTGTCCGTGTCGGTGTCGGTGACCGTGTCCGCAGGAGGAGAAGCGGCGTCGGTCGTGTCGCTTCGGACGCGTCTGTTGCGCATCAAACCCGCCGCGCGCTCCGTGCACTTTTTAAACGCGAATTCAACGTAAAAAAAAAAAACACAACAAAAACCCGTTCTACTGTTTTAAAACTCTGGATCCGTTGTCGCATTTCAACCGCGTTTCGTGTCTAAATATTCGCCGTAATCGCATTAGTTCTGGCTCAGATCCGAAGCGTAAACTCCGAATTGTTGTTATGGTTTTTTTCCTCCTGAATTCCGACTTCGCGCTCACAAATGCACTCTCTGCGCTCACAAACGTGTTTTGGCCGTTTTTTTATGTTTTATTTTTTCTAATTTAAAGGGTATTAAACAGTTGTCGTAATACTTTTCCCCCAGTAGACGGCGCCGTTTCGCACTTGAGTCGTTGTTGAGTCCTACAGGTGGGAAACGCGTTCAAGCTGTTTTGAAGCCGAGAACACCTTAAAATCACCCAAAAAACACAACTTAAGCGATCAAACGCAACATATGTAAGTTGTATTTGAGTTAAAAAGTACTTTACGCTTGTGAATAGTCCACCAGTCAGACAATCATTCTATGGCACATCGAGACTTTTTAAATACATTCTCAAATAAAGGTTGAACTATGGTGAATGTAGGCGTCATGATCGAGAATATGTGCGAATAACAATGTTTTATTGTTGAAAAGCTGAAATTGTTTTTATTCCTTTTTCACGTTTTGATTTAATATTTGTTATAGAAATGTCTTTTAAAAAAAAAATGTTGCTTAACCATAAAAATAAAAACATCATTTCTTATTTCTTGTCGACTGCTCATGGTTAGTCGGTGGATTGTTGCTCATGGTTAGTCGGTCGAACGTCGCTCATGGTTAGTCGTTCGATCGTCGCTCATGGTTAGTCGTTCGATCGTCGCTCATGGTTAGTCGGTCGATTGTCGGTCATGGTTAGTCGGTCGAACGTCGCTCATGCGTTCGATCGTCGATCCGAGTCATATCGATCGCGTCTCATTTAGTCGGACGATCATGTCGCTCATGAAGTCGGTCGATTGTCGCCATGGTTAGTCAGTTTTGATCGTCGGCTCATGGTTAGTCGGTCGATTGTCGGTCATGGTCAGTCTTCGATTCGTCGCTCATGGTTAGTCGTTTGATCGCGCATCATGGTTAGTCGTCGTCGTCGTCGCTCATGGTTAGTCGGTCGATTGTCGGTCATGGTTAGTCGTTCGATCGTCGCTCATGGTTAGTCAGTTGATTGTTGCTCATGGTCAGTCGATTGTCGCTCATGGTTAGTCGTTCGATCGTCGCTCATGGTTAGTCGGTCGATTGTTGCTCATGATTGGTCAGTTGATCGTTGCGGCCCACAAACCACAATCATGCGCTCTTGCAGCCAATGCGAAGACGGCGACCCACATTGGCGACTTGTTTGACCCATTTAATAAAGTTATACTTCGGAGCGTTTGTTCCGTTGTAAATGGGATGCGTTTTTCGGTGTTTTGACGCGGACGTCGGCGCGAAAAAACACATTTACAATGCGCAAAACCCGCCGGTGTCGCGATACGATACTGACGTTGGAACCGATATATCGCTCAGGCAATGCCGATATTGGCAGTGTAGATATATGTTATCTTACTTATTAATTTACAACACAATAAGTAACATGTATCTATCAATACAAGGACTTCAATTATTGCAATAAACATTTAAAATAACTCATAAAGTAAATATTTTTATCACAATTTATTACAACTTTTAACATCAACATCAAATATTCTTCGTTTAAACGTCATAATCATAAAGTCATTGGATAAAATTTGGACTGTAGCGACTCTAAAATACAAACCAAGACATTTCATTAACAAAGACAGTCATTATTGAATCAACATGTCCAAAAAGTATAAACCGTTTGTGATTTTCATAAATAATTCTCTTTATTCGTACATAATCTACATCCAGAAGCCTTCGGTGGGTTTGGTTTGACCTTTACCTGGGGTCAAACGTTGATTGTGATTAATAATAATGTGACTAAAAGCATAAACGTTTCTTATTGTTCACCGGGTCAGGCGCTGAAACGTCCCGCGTCATCGCTGACCTACAAACACATCATGTAAGAACGCGCGCGCCGGAGAACGGGCTTTAAACGAGCGTTTCTTTGGTGAAGGTGGCGCTCGCCGTGTTCCAGACGCGATTGGACAGTTAAAGAAAGTTCTCGTGCTTGTTTCGATTATGAAGACGAATTAGGCCGTTTGTTTACGTTCTCAAACAAACAAACAAACAAACAAACAAACAAATGACCGGAGCTTTGTGGTTTTGGAGGTTTGTCCTGGTTCAGTCTTCTGGTATAGTCCCAGTTTAGACCTGCTTTAGTCCCAGTTTAGACAAGACCATGCTTTAGTCCCAGTTTAGACCAGCTTTAGATCCCAGTTTAGACGCTGCTTTAGTTCCCAGTTTAACCGACCTGCTTTAGTCCCAGTTTAGACTGCTTTAGTCCCAGTTTAGACCTGCTTTAGTCCAGTTTAGACCTGCTTTAGTCCCAGTTTAGAACCTGCTTAGTCCCAGTTTAGACCTGCTTTAGTGAGTCCCAGTTTAGACCTGCTTTAGTCCCAGTTTAGACCTGCCCAGTTTAGACCTGCTTTAGTCCCAGTTTAGACCTGCTTTAGTCCCAGTTTAGACCTGCTTTAGTCCCAGTTTAGACCTGCTTTAGTCCCAGTTAGACTGCTTAGTCCCAGTTTAGACCTGCTTTAGTCCAGTTAAGACTCTGCTCTAGTCCCAGTTAAGACCTGCTTTAGACCTGGTTTTAGACCTGGTTTTAGACCTGGTTTTAGAGACCTGGTTTTAGATCTGGTCCAATCCTGGTTTCTTCTATAAAACACATGATTAAGTCCAGTATAGACTGTTTTCTTTGTTGCGTGGTTTAGTCCTGGTTGAATCCTGGTTTAGACTTGACTTAGTCCTGGTCCGGGTCTCTTTGGACTTGCTTTAGTCCCGGTTTAGTCCTGGTCCAGTCCTGGTTTGCTCCTCTTGCTCCTCTGAACCACGTCGATCTCCGCAGACGTTCCATCGCACGCTCCTCTTCAAACCTCCTTCGTGAACGGACTTTCGTCTTTTCATTTCCCACCGTGAGCCGGGCTATAAACGGCACGTGGCGTTTGGAGCCGCCGGACGCCGCCGGGCGCCGCCGGACGCTTAGTGAAGTTGAGGTCATTAGTTTAGTTCAACCAGAAGCTTCTGAGTCCACAAACTTCCCAAAAGAACCACGTGAACAAGTCATTTCTAGCATCGATGACATGTGTTTGAGTTGTTTCTTGTGCTATTTAAGCAGTTTGGACCCACTCCAGGACCCACGTGCCTGTTTGTGTTCTGTGTGTGTTTTATGTGTTTATTTCTCAAAAAAGTAGAAAACAACAACAAAAACAACAAAAAAACACACAAAATAAATGAATAAATTATAAAAACGAAAACTAAACTTCAAAATGCACACATTGAACCGACATGGGACAGTTACGTTGGACAGTCTGTGCCGTGACTTTTATTTCGATGGTGTCATCTTATTTGAGTCTTTTTTTTTTGCTTGTTCTCTGTGTCGTGTTTTTCTTTTTGTATTTATGTAGTATTTTGCACTCGTTACTGCTCTATAACATATGTATCATCCGGGAGGAGCATGTTTGGGCCCCAGGGGTTAAATGAGGTCACAATACATTTTGTTATTATTTATTCATTTCTAATTTCAAGTTAAAAAAAACGCTTGTCTTTTTCTTATTTAACGTAAAAAACAAGATATTTTATGCTTGTTCCACTGGCAATCTTACGTTACGGTCAAAATATACTCAAAACAAGCGAAATACGACGCATTTCAAGCACTTTGTAACTTCTCTTAAATTAGATAAGATTCTTCCAGTGTAGAAAGTAGAAAAATACCATAGAAATGTGACCGATTAGCATTCATCTAATCGACTCCAGCGCCACATTAAAGACTGTGTTTTCTCCTTCTGACTCGGTTCGGACGTGTAGAACCTGTCTTAAATGTTTATCACGGGTTTTACGTCCGTTATGTTGCAGTTTGTGAAGAAATTTACAAAAATCAGTGTTTAAAATGACAGGAAGCGGAGCTGACTCCCTCTGTGATGTCATCAGCGTGCGACACAGACAGTTGACGCTTCACTGGCGCTTTTCTGACAGTTTAAACCGTCGTTGGACTAAATAAAGATGTTCTATGGTGTTACTGTGTGTCAGATCAGAACTGGCTCTTGTGTACAGTCTGGTTGCTAGGTAACCGCTGTGGAATGACCTCTACCTGTGTCGTATTTGTGCGCTCGTGTCCAACCAGGAAGTGCGGCTCTAAACTTTACACAAACGGTCACAAACTGGGGCCAGATGTGGAGTCGTTACCTGAAACGTGATTGTGTTCCGCGCGTGTGGGTGAACTGTGTGGCCTTTCCGTCTGTTGCAGGCTTTGGAAAGGAGAAGGAGAAGGAGAAGAAGCTGGAGGATGAGAGCGGCGTGGCCAGTCACCCTCAGTCCGCCTTCCTCGGGCCCACGCTCTGGGACAAGACGCTGCCCTACGACGGGGACAACTTCCAGCTGGAGTACATGGACCTGGAGGAGTTCCTGTCGGAGAACGGCATCCCGGCGAACACGGTGGGCAGCGACCCCGCGGCCCCGGCGCCGCAGTCACAGGCCCCGCCCCCGCCGCACACGCCGCACACGCCGTCTGTGGTCGACCTGAGCAGCCGCGCCACCACGTCCGTGCACTCGGCCATGGCGGCGCAGGCGTGCATCCGCAGCCCGCCCTCAGGTACGCAGACGCTCTAAAGGTGTAACGTGTTGGCGCTGGTCTGGAGCGGATCAGAGCGGTCTCAAAGTGGCTCCGGGTGGACTTTAGCGCAGGGGGAGGGGCTTCACACCACAGCCAGATGATTGGACAAGACAGAACGCAGACTCAAGACGGCCAAAAGTAGAGAAACACAAAAGAATCATTTTATCACTTCAAACTCTGACTTGATCTCGTGCTAAAGCACCGTGTTTCCACTGATGCTAACTTATATGTGGAGCCTTAGCAACACAAAGCTAGCAAAGCGCGTTAGCAACAGCTGTTTCCTGTTTGTCCAAATCTGATATTTCCAGGTCAGAATGCGTCTGACATGATTCCATAAAGAGAGGTTCAAACGCGGCGTCGAGGCTTTGCACACAAGGCAAAGACATGAGGCAAAACTGTTCCTGTGCACGCTCGCTTTAGCCACGCCTCTCACACACACACACACACTTTATTACTAAATGTCCTGAGATCGACCTCATGTGTAAAAAGTATAGGTCAATAATGACGTGGACTTCATTTATTTCTAAAACGTTAGTTATGTTCAGATGACAGTTCTCGGAGCCAGAGCCTTGAACCTAATCTGCCTGGGACCAGAGCCAGTCCAAACGTGGCTCCTGGTGCGCCTCAGGACTCAAAACCGTCACCGTAGAAACAAAACGGACAATACTGTTGGAACAAATGAGGCTTTTGTGCCCCTTGTGTCCTCATAAACGTCATAAACTGGCTGTGGTCTTCTTGTGGTCGTGAAGTCATCTCACAGCGAGAAGGTCCCGAGTCCTGGAGGTCGTCAGGTGTTTCTGTGCGGAGTTTGCGTGTTCTTCCTGTGTTTGAGCGGATTTGTGGATGTGGTTTTCAGAATGCGAAAAGTGCTCGTATTTGTCACATTTCAATCTGAAAAATGGATAATTTTGACTGAAAATCAACCTGAAAATTCAACATTTTCCCTCATTTTTTGGAGTTAAAGCTTAAATAAATCTGTTTTAGAATGATGGATATCAACAAATCCTTCTGTACGATCTGTCTAAATAAAAAAAACGTTCATTATTTATCGGGTTTTATGTCTCTGTGGGAGGAAAATGCAGTTGGAGAAAACATTGTGGCAGAGAAATCTATGGAATGGGGCAGTTTTGTTGCCGTCAGATGAAAACTCGTCTGTTGAAGGAACAAACTGACCCAAAAACTGTTGCGTTGCCGTTAGGAACGTCAAGTTTGTTAGTTTAATCGTAAAGCGTGATTATTTAGGTCACAAAAGAATCGGAAAGACAAAAAAAAAACCAGAATCGAAGACGTTTTTTAGAAGAACAATTATGTTTTTCATTAAATTCATAGAAACGCGAACATTTTCAATCTAAATGAAGTATTTCTTTGTTTCACATTTTAGATCGAAAACAAGACGGAAAGAACATTCAGGGTTTATTGTTATTGTTGTTTTACTGTTGTCATGACGTTAACAATCGCGCTGCTTCTTCTCACAATAATCTGAAACACCTGAAACGGTCACATCCCTCGTCACCCCGCGCGCCACGGACGTCGCCCCCTGCTGCTCGGAGTGCGCTTCTGAGTCATCGTTCCGAGCGCAATCATCCACTCCGGTGATTATCCCGTTAGCGCGCGGAGGCATTCTGAGGACAAGCGCAATCAGTCCAATTACACCGCTTTTCTCCGGCGTCGTTAGGACGATTAAGAGCTTCGTTAGTTGTATTTTTTCATTTTGACTGAAGGTTTGGGAGTGAATTGGGAATTTAATCTGTCTTTTTAATGATAAATCCACTGCTTTTTTGCGCTTTTCTGTCGGAATAGTTGTTTTTTTTGCATCAGTTTGGGGCATTTTTGATCGAGGGTCAGTTTTTGGAGCAAAATTCTGAGTTTGGAGGAAGAAATGTGACAATTTGAAGGTTGCGAATGACATAAATGAAGGTCTGTTTTGTTCGTGTTCAGAAAATCAACGCTTTTAAATCCATTTTTTGTTGTTTTCGATGAGACAAAAATCAAATAGAATCAAAAACTGGGATTGACAAACGAGGGAAAAACATTGTTTTTAGTCATTTCGATATCTGAAGTCTTTAGTCAGTGAAGGTCTTCTTCTTCTTCTTCTTCTTCTTCTTCTTCTTCTTCTTCTTCTTCTTCTTCTTCTTCTTCTTCTTCTTCTTTTTCTCTTCCTCTTGCCTCTTTCTATTCATCTTCCTCTTCTTTCCTCTTGCCGTCACATGTTCAACTGCTTCCAGGGTGTTTGAGTCTTTGGGGTATCGGCGGCTGAGCGGGTCAAATCTCCAGATGGAGCGGGTTGTATTCTTGTGGTTTTTCAAAGAGTTTTTGGGCCAATCAGAAGAAGAGGAAAGGTCGAAAGAGCCGAGATGTTACGTCAGGCTTTCTGACGACGAACAACACGGGTAAAACATTTTGTTATCGTTGTTGTGGAACGTGAGGAGGCGAAATGACGAGATGATCCGGTCTTTCGACATCCATGTTGAGTCTGCGACGCCAGATGTATCCGTGATTCAGGAATCAAGTCAACGTTTTAGGATAGAAGGCGAGATTTCAGTCGTTGGAACTTTTAAGTTCCTAAAAAAAAAAACCAAATGTGCTTGTTTTTTTTTTAAACAACGTATCGTTGATTTAAGTTTTTAATCAGAAAGTTTGATTTCATGGGTGATCGAGAAACAGGTGCAGCAAAAATGCACCTTAGGATAAAAAGTAAAATAAACCGGTAGAACCAGGACTAAACCTAGGTCAGAAGCACATAGGTCAGAACGCAGGTTTGGCAGAACGAGGTCAGAACAGGACTAAACAACGCAGGTTTCAGAGAACAGGTCAGAAAACTAGGTCAGTAGAACAAGGATAAAACCAGGTCAGAAACCAGGTCAGAGTCACCCAGGTCAGAACCAAAAGTCAGAAACAGAACCAGGACTAAACCAGGTCAAACCAGAGAAACCAGGTTTTCAGAGACAGGTAAACCAGGTCAGAACCGAGGTCAGAACCAGGTCAGACCAGGACTCAGAGGTCAGAACACAGGTGACTAACAAAACGCAGTGTCAAGTGAAACCAAGGTCAGAATAATGCCTAGCAGGTCAGAAACGCGCAGTGTAGAACTCAATACATGGTCAGGAACAGGTCCGAAACCCTGGTACTTAAACCAGGTTCAGAAAACAGGTTGCAAGAAGACAGGTTCAGAACAGGATAAACAACAAGGTCAAGAACCAGGTCAGAACATGTCAGGTACTAAATACCAGGTCAGAGAACAGGTAATAACGAGTGTGCAGAACAGGTGCAGAACCAGGAGATTATAACCTATTGGTCAGAGCGAGGTCAGTAAATACCCAGGACTAAACCAGGACTAAACCAGGTCAGACCAGGTCAGAACTGAGGTCAAAACTAGGTGTCGGTAACCAGGCTCAGAACCAGGTGCAGGAACAGGATTAAAACGCAGTGTCAGAACCAGGACTAAACCAGGTAGAACCAGGTCAAACCAGGTCAGAACCAGATCAGAACGAGGTCAGACATGGAGGACATTAAAACCAATGTCAGAACCGAGGAAACTAAACTCAGGTAGAAAACAGGACTTACACCAAGACTAACCAGGTGCTAAGATTATTGCGCGGGTCAAATCCAAGGACAAATCCAGGACAAGATCTATGTACATCAAACCTGGACTACAGCAAGGGGTTTTCTGTAGAAACGCTTCTTTGTCCGATAATCTTCTGTCTTCAAAAAATAGCTAAATGTAAAAAGTTGCTTTTTTGGTTCACAACATCTCGCAGATTTCTACCACCAGAGAATCACAGAAGTGCCAGAATGGGTTTCAAGTAGCTGAAGAAGTGGGCTTTCGGACCTGGTTTTGTCTCGACTGAAACACATGGAAGGGTAAGGAAGTTGAGTTGATGAATGACGACCGGTGTGAAGCGGGGGTGCAGGGTCCGTCGCTGTCAGGCTCCTCCAGAAGCGTTCTTGCTGTTTGAGATTTAAGAACCAGTCCTCTGACACGTGGTCGTTTGTCAAAGACTGTCACACAACCTTCTCCACAGACGCTCTGTTTACGCTTTCATTCAGCGGCAAAGAGAAACTCAAAAAGGTTCATCTCTAAATGTCCTTCTCGGAGTCTTCTTCTGTAGTTCAGACTCCACAAACATCTGAAAAAGCTCCTTGGATCAGTGAAATGACGTGTGATGCATTTGTGTTTTTACTATCGGCCAAACAAAACCCTCAGAGCTGCTCTTCTTCTGCTTCTGCTTCTTCTTCTGCTTCTGCTTCTGCTGCTGCGTCACATGTCCGCGAGAGTGCACGTGAAGAGTGAGAGTGCACGTGAAGCGCACGAGAGTGCACGTGAAGCGCGAGAGAGTGCACGTGAAGAGTGAGAGAGTGCACCGTGAGCGGAGGGCCGGCTCCACATGTGCAGCAGCAGGAGACGTCCTGAACATGAACCTCAGAGAGAGAGAGGAGAGAGAGAGGAGAGAGAGAGAGAGAGAGAGAGAGAGGAGAGAGAAGAGAGAGAGGAGAGAGAGAGAGAGAGAGAGAGAGAGAGAGAGAAGAGAGAGAGAGAGGAGAGAGAGAGAGGAGAGGAGAGAGAGAGAGGGAGAGAAGAGAGAGAGAGGAGAGAGAGAGAGAGAGAGAGAGGAGAGAGAGAGAGAAGAAGAGAGAAGAGAGAGAGAGAGAGAGAGAGAGAGAGAGAGAGAGGAGAGAGAGAGAGAGAGAGGGAGAGAGACGAGAGAGAGAGAGAGAAGAGAGAGAGAGGAGAGAGA
>BJKM01000807.1:190727-365809 GCA_015082035.1 Chaenogobius annularis
CTCTGCCTCTTCCCCCCTCTCTCTCTCTTCCTCCCCTCTCCTTCCGTCCTCCTCTTCCCCCTATCTCTCTCTCTCTCTTTCTCTCCCCCTCACGTGGACTCTGCTGTGCTGCTGCTCGTGTCACATGATCTCAGTGTTGTTTCTAAACCAGTGTCTACTGAGCGCGCTCACAACAGCCCTGGCTCCGCCCCCTTCAGCTGCGGCTTTATTTAGAATGAAAACACAGTCGACAGAGCAGAAATATGATACAGAAATGACAAACGCCTAAACTCCAGGTAAAACAAGGCGTCGTTTAGTTTAGTTATTGTCAAAGTAAGTTACAACTATTATAGAGTTGACTTTTGTTTTTAACCACAATTACAATTATCTCTTAAGTACACATTTGTATAATTGCTTGTAGGGGAAGTATTATTCTTTTCGGCTTCCCACAGTCTTTATTAGATGAAACCCACCGTTGAATGAGAATGACTCATGAGTGTTCATAAAAGACTGAAAAACATGTTATTTCAGGAGAGAAGGTCATGGGTTCAACTGCGTGTGATCCAAAGTCTGCTTCAGTGATAACTTCTGTTGTTCGACTGCAGCGGGTTTTTACCCTGTTTTTACCCTGTCTTTACCCTGTCTTTACCCTGTCTTTACCCTGTTTTTACCCTGTTTTTACCCTGTTTTTACCCTGTTTTTACTCCTGCTTCTACCCTGTTTTTACTCCCGTTTTTACTGTTTTTACTCCCGTTGTTACTCCTTTTTTAACTCCCGTTTTTACTACTTTTAAATTTGAACCCTAAAAAATGTCCTATTCTCTGATAAAATTGTTATAATTCTTTAGCAAAATTCAAAATATATTTATCTTAACTGCATTTTGGCCCAGTGAGTCGTTTCGACCTGTAGGGGGCGCTTTACATGAACCGTATTTGAATTTTGCCAAAGAAAAAAGGAATTCAGTCAGAAGTGCGTGTACTAAATGTGCTTTTAGCCAAAAAAAACCACTGATTTGACTGTAAAACGAGCAGAAATGTCCCTTTTATAAACTTTAATCATTCACGTTTGGCACACGTTCGCAGAGGACATTACGTCACCTGCCAACTGACGATTTCAGTTAGATCGCCGGCGCTAATCTTTGAGCTAATTGTAAAAGCGCTGCTCGCGTAACGAAGGGAAAGAAAGGGTTTGAAAATGTGGCATTATTGAGTTTAGCGAACACAGCGGAGGCCGTTGTTCCTTAATCCGGGTTCAAAACGGATTTTCTTTTAAAAGGATCAAAACCTTGTGAACCAGAGGGAAATACACAAAAACAAGTAGTAACGGTAGTAAACAGAAGGCGAAGTAACAGTTGTGTTCAAAAAGTACAATACAGTTTTATGCATTTTACGTTCACGTTTTCTCCTTCGAAAATGATGTACATCTCGACGGAACACGGATGGAAACATGGAATACGTTTGACTTTTACTCCGTTTGAGAGTACTTTCGACGTGTTTGTACTGGACTGAAAAGTAACAGTGCACTTTGTTTTCCGCGTTTTTTGACAAAAGTAAAAAAAAAAAAAAAATGACGTTATGGATTCTGTCTCTTGACCAAAATCAGCACAATTCTGAGTCAAAATCTCCACATTTGACGCCGTATTTATGCTTAAAGTCTCACTTTTCTACTGTAAAAGAACGCTTATTTATCAATACTTTTACTTCTTTATGCAGTACTTGAGCAACTTTTCACGCCTGAATCTGTATTTTTTCACGTAAAGTGTCTCGTGTTTTGCTAATTATGACTTAGTTGGTTAACTTGGTTGTAGCGCCCGTGGTAAAGTATTTATCGCCGTTTTACTTCAGTCACGTGGCGATTTGTGGAGAAAACTGGTGAAACGTCCAGCGAAAAAGGAAATCCCCCTGTGATGTCATCAAAAAGCGACATGACGCCGAAAAAAGGCGTGGACGATTTACAGCGACGGGTTTTGGACAGGTATCGAGCGCCATTAGTCACTCTTGGATCTGGATTTTAGATTTCTTATTTAACTCAATTTGACTGAAAAAATTGCCAAAAAATTACAAAATTTGCCTCATTTTTTGGGGATTTAAAACTGTAATAAATCAGGCTTAGAATTAGATACCAACAAATCCTTCAGTATGAGCTGTCAGAATGTTTGAGTACAAGATTGTACAGTTTTGTGTGTGTAGGAGCTACTTCAAGGCTGATAGTAAAAGTAGTTTGTAGTAGTAGTAGTAGTAGTAGTAGCTGTAGTTGTAGTTGTAGTTGTAGTAGTAGTAGTAGTAGTAGTAGTAGTAGTAGTAGCAGAGGTCTTGGGTTCAGCTCCAGTTTGCGCAGAAACAGGCAGGACGTCGACTTCCTGTTTGTCTCTTGAGGGAACATTCTTGTCTTGGGGCGAATTCTCGAAGTAATGAAGTAAATATTTGACATTTTTTCAAAATTATGTTTAAAAAAAAAAGTTTGCGTTTTGACACTTTGACACAATAAGAGTTTTATTTGATCTGATTTCAAAAGATGGCGCTGTTGTCACTGCAAGTCTGGAACGTTAAAGACTTTTCAACACACTTTGAATTAAATGAAGGTTGAAATACGGCAAATGAAGGCTTTTAGTGAGAGAATATTTCCAAATGTTGTGTATTAATGATGATTTTTTTTACATTTTGATTGACTAATTCCACTGTCTTTGCTCACATGTCACTTTTCTCTCAAACGTTTAAACTCCCGGACTAAACGACACTATAAAGCCAATCTAATCTCCATTTCTGTTGGAATAATTGCAATCAAATCTTTTCTTTCCGTAACATTCCCGTTCGACTGCAAACGTTAAATGAGAGCGTTTGTCCCGAGGAAACGCAGCTGACGCTTGTGATCGTATCTTCTGCCGTTTGAAAACATCACAAGTTTGTCCTGTGAAGAGGAGCGAGGCCGGCGCAAGGGGTTAAACGTGGGGCTGCAGCGCCTCACGGTGGTCACGGCCGAGAACACGACACACGGGCAACGTGCGGTTCAATTTGATCAGACTTTTGCGTTCTAAAGTGACATTTTTTCATGGTTTTCTAGTTTTGACTTTAATCGGTTGTGTAATTCCTGCTGCAAATGATCGTTTCACGCCAATCAAGCGGTTGTTTGCGACGAAATGCTGAAGAATATGTGGAGAATGACAGATGTAGAGACGGTTGCTAGCGGCGTTGTGGAACATATTGACGACGTAAACACTACACGTTTGGTACAATTTACAACAAACACCTATTTCTGACCCTTTAAATTGTAATACACCAAAACAAAGGAGTCGTTTTATGTTTTATTTCCCAAACAATCATTCCTGTGTGACAATTTGCTACGGTTGCTAGGTAACAGTTTGGGAATTTAAGTGTGATGTCGTGCTTTACTGTCAGCAAGTGAAATTAGAGACCTAAATTTTTTTTTTAAAAAGAAAAAAGCTAAACCAGAATAATAATACAAATTTTAAAATAAATAAATAAATCTGAATGATGTTAAAGTGGGGGCACCAACCCTTTTTCTGTGTATTCTGAATTCTCTTAAAGTGGGGGCACCAACCCTTTTTCTGTGTATAAATGATTTGTGTTTTTCCCTCAAAGATCATCTCGCAAAAGCAGAAAATTAGACTGTCTGCATCTAATAGCAAAGTATTTTATGTCTCGTCAACGTGGAAACGAGAGCTGAAAGCCGCGTTCTGATTGGCAGTGCTCGGGCGGTCCACTCCAGTTTCACTTCGCTGTCTGAAAAAAGCTGACACGATGAACGCTTGTGAATATTACCGACGTAAAGGGTTTGTGAGCGCGAGGGTGCCCCGTCTTTAACTTTCAGTCAAATGAGGGGTCAAACCTGGCAGAGGGTCAAACCTGGCAGAGGGTCAAACCTGGCAGAGGGTCAAACCTGGCAGAGGGTCAAACCTGGCAGAGGGTCAAACCTGGCAAGGAACTGCGGGTCAAACCTGCGGGTCAACTCGAGAGCACAGTTTCCTTGTTTTTTTTCCCAGTTTCTTCTTTTTCAGTTTAAAAAAATCGAAATGCCCAATTCACTAATTCTCTTTTATTCCTAAACTGTAAATACCCGCCCGCAGAAGAGGAAGGCCAATAGGAACAGCCTCTTGTCCTCCTTGCTAATAGTGGGACTCATTAGTCCACCATTTTATTGACAAATGTTTATTTTTGACGAGTATATTATGTGTAATAGGATTAGGTCTATACATTCTAGGGCTGTCAGCTATCGATTATTTTAGTAATCGAGTAACTATCGATTCTTGTCTTTCGCATTAATCGAGTAATCGGTTAATTTTTTTAACATTCAGTAAACCATTTAACACATTTGAAATCATTTTTTAGATAAACCGTTATAGCTCATAGTAATAAACCAATACAAAAAGGAATTTCTGCTTAATAACACATTTTTATCTTAATTTTCATATAAATGTCCACCAAACAGCAACATTTCACTCAGTCCAAACAGTCTGTTTGTATTCATAAAGGAATATATATACCAATGCTTAATTAACTTGTCATAGATTGTAACAGTTACGTAGCCTCTGTCAATCACTTAAAATAACAGACATTTGTTAAAACGTTAGTTGGGTGGGACCGTGGTCCTGGTGGGACCAGTGGTCCTGGCGTTTCGAGCATTCTTGCGCATTTGCTACCGCGTTGGCCGTTTTGGCTCGCGTTCGACTTTGGCCTCCGCGTCTCGAGACTTTCTGTTTCACAACAGATTATTAAGATACATAAACCGCGGCCTCCGTGCTGTTTCCATGTGGCATTGGCTGTTAAAAGTACGACTCTTGACTGTGAGGAGTGTTGAGTGGGGACGCGGGGTCCGCCGTGGCGTGTTCGACGCGCGGGGGCTTGTGTCGTGGGCGGAATGTAGATGCGGTTGTTGTGTTAGAGTTGCCAGCTCGGGATTCTTATAATAGATCCCATGGCACTTTCCACTCATCAAACCTCCTTAAAAACTCTTTAAAACGCACCGCTCTCTTCTTGTCGCGGCCTTCGTCAGAGCGGAACAAGGTCCGGTTGTGAAACAAAACGCGCCACAAGGTTCGGTTCCGTGCGCCAACAGATTTCACATGTTTTTAATTAAATATGTAAATTAAACGAATCATCGAAGCAATATAATAATAATCGAAGCTTTTTTGTAATCGAATTATTCGATTTATTCGAGTAATCGTTGCAGCTCTAATAAATTCAATTCAATTTATTTTTGTAACGCCCAAAATCACAGCAGCGGTTTCCTCGAGGGGCGACAGTGGTAAAGAACTTATTTCCACATCCAAGTTCAAGACATTAAAAATAAAAACTAAAAACTAAAACCACCAACACACTTAGAGCTGACCCACTGCAAATAAAAGTCAAGATTAGAGTTTTGGGACATGGATCCTTCTAAGGCCTTGGCAACATTTAATAAATAAATGTAGATTTTTAGGTGAATTTTTCATTTGGATTTTTTAAATTGAGAAAAAACATCATTCAGATTTCACCAGCATTCAAACTTGAAAATGTGACCAAACCAAAGCTCTTCCGTAAGCGTGTCGGATCCCAGCGGCAGGTCTTCTCTGTGTGACATTTGTGACCAAAAAAAACCCTCGACTTTGAAAGAAACATGTGATTTTGTGGTTAAACCTCCTCTGGTCTTGTATTACGATAATGTATCTGACCTTTTCTTATTGTATTAAAGCATTTTCTGTCATTACGAGCGCATACTGTCGACAGAGGGATCCTGCTGCGCCACGCCACAAAGAGCCGCCGCCTTCTGATGGTGAAGTCACTTCACATCTGAAAACAAACATAAAGAGCCTGTGTTCCTGAAGGGTTAGCTTAGTTTCAGCTCTCGAAATGTCATGTTTGAAGTTTTACAACTAAACCAGGTCTAAACCAGGTCTAAACCCGGTCTAAACCAGGTCTAAACCAGGTTGAAGCAGGACTGAAGCAGGACTGAAGCAGGACTGAAGCAGGACTAAACCAGGACTGAACCAGGACTGCGCCAGGACTGAACCAGGTCTAAACCAGGACTGACGCACTTCCATTTGCAGATCTCGTGTACAGTGGAGAGTTCCTCAGGGCAGATGAGAAGCCGGTCAATATTTGCGACAGTGTCAGTTTAATGAGAATTGATTGAAAGCCTTGGAGACGTCACTTATGTTCCAATCAAAGCTCCAGTGTCCAGAGGAGTCCACTTGACCTTCTGACTGAACAAATGTCAAAGAATAATAATAATCTACAATAACCCTGTGGTCTTCTCTTCTCCCCACAGCGCTGCCCTCTGCTCGAGACACGCCCAGCCCCATCGACCCCGAGTCCATCCAGGTTCCCATCACCTATGAGCCCGACCCGGCCGACCTGGCTCTGTCCAGCGTCCCGGGCCAGGAGATGTTTGACCCACGCAAGCGCAAGTTCACCGCCGAGGAACTCAAACCACAGCCCATGATCAAGAAGGCACGCAAAGTCTTCATCCCAGAGGACCTGAAGGTAGAGACCGGACCAATCAAAATCAAGACTATTATTATTATTATCGTTTTATTTTATTTTATTATTTATTATTATTATTGTTTTATTTTATTTTATTGTATTATATTATATTATTATTATTATTTATTATTACTACCATTATTACTACCATTATTATTATTATTATTATTATTATTATTATTAATAATTAATATCATTATTTATTGTTATTTTTACTATTATTATTATTATTACTATCATTTGTTTTCTCTAACGCCCGATTTCCTCTCACAGGACGACAGGTACTGGGCTCGCCGCAGAAAGAACAACGTGGCGGCCAAGCGCTCCCGGGACGCTCGCCGCCTCAAGGAGAACCAGATCGCCATCCGCGCCTCGTTCCTGGAGAAGGAGAACGCGGCGCTGCGCGTGGAGGTGGCCGATCTGCGCAAGGAGCTGGGCCGCTGCAAAAACGTTGTGGCCAAATACGAGGCTCGGCACGGCCCGCTGTGAAGAGCCTATGCCCCGCCCCCACACACGTCTGCCCCGCCCCTCCCCCCCTTCCCCAAAACACCAACGCTCCCTCATGTTTGAAGGACAATGTGCTTCTTTTTTCGGCGGCACTGCCTAACCCCCGACCCAAATCAAACCCATTCACGGCAAAAGAGAAACACTGTCCACGTGAGTTAAAGCGACTTGAATTGAGGCTGCACGAAAACGTTTGCGGCGATGCCAAATGGCGGTTGAATCCGGAAATATCGATATTACATATTTTAGTGCACTTTTTGACGCCGGGATGTACTAGTCAAACTGTCAAAATAAAAGACAGAATGAAAAAAAGAAAGCAAATCTGCCTTTTTCAACGCTTTCATTTGGAAAAGGCGCGACATCGCCACATTTAGCGCCGCGCCGCTCTAACTCGGAAGCCATTCGAGTTGATTTGAGTCGTTTTGTCTCGTTTGATCGTCAACTCGACACGTTCTAACTCCGCTGGCAGCTTTAAACACTTGCATCATCGACACTTTGAGACGACTCAATAACAGTTGAAACTCCTGGTGAATTCAAGTCGCTTTCACGCCGCGTGGACAGTACTTCTCTTGCGGCGTGACAAACCCGCTTCCCTTGTTATCAAATCTGGTATTTTTAGTGTCATTTTTGACTTTACATAAGCTTTCGACCTTTCGTTGTTTTTTTTTCTGTAAACATCGTTCTAAGTATATGCATAGATGGTATATATATATATTTACACACGCATACTTCCCACTCTTGTACTGTGAGGAGTCCCAATGAGCCAGCCCTCTCACCAGCCAATCCCATCGCCGCTTTACCCGTCTCCTCTTTGCAACACACAAACCACACAAACCACACAAACCGCAACCACGATCACCGAGTTAAAATGACTTGAACTCTTAATTTTAGAGCTTTAGTGCGTCGTTTGAAATATACTTTTTCTTTTACCGTAAAAAACCTGTATTTTCTCCAGATTTCAAACGTTTTCAAGCTAAATTCCACTTGAAATTGACTGTTAAAAGTCTCACCTCACAGCGAGATGATTCTGATTTGGAATAATGTGAAAAATCATCAAGTCGAATTTATTAAAAGTGCCCCCTACAGGTCGGACGACTCATTGAACGGAAACGCAGTTCAGATAAAAATATATTAGAGAGTGAAAAAAGTTGTTTATTTTGTGTAAATTCTGCATAAACAATGAGTGTGATGTCACTTCCTGCCATTTTCTACAGATTTTTCTCCACAATTATCTGCTCGATTGGTGTAAAACTATCATTTATATGACAGGTATAAATACAATCGTAAAAACCTGTCATGGGCACTTTAAATGAAGGTAAATATGTCAAAACGGGTCAATTTTACTCAATTTCTTTACAAATTCAAGTCATTTTAACTGGTACAGAGATGTATTTTTGCAGCATGTACCATTTTCTACGTGACGTTTGGACCTATTCCCTCTGTCTCTCTCTTTACACGAACCCATTTCTCAACCCTTGGTCTGATTGTTAAAGAAGAAGCAAGTGCAATGGGCGACAGCGGCTGTAAATAGACGCATTTATCAGTGTTTTCTATCGCAAAATACGCAGTTTTTCTCTTTTTATTTGATTACAAAGCACTTTTTAACTCTGTTTTGATCATACAACGTGCTTTTTACTTTCCCAGTTTGTTATTTTTAAGTAAAGCTTTAGCCAAATTTGTTGTACACTGTAAAGAAAAATAACACAATCCTTTGCTCGCTTGCTTCTCCTTTACCTCCCAATTCAGTTTTTTTCTTTCAACACCACAGAAATGTTTATACACTGCTTAATTTTGTGACATGTGCAATCTGAAAACCAGCGTTTGGGTTCCACGGTCCTCAACACTGAGCAATAATCCACAAAAAAAACTCACTAAATTTCACTTTTACTACCTCACTGCAAAAACAAAAGTCTGATATTTAAAAGTTGAAACGACTTCAATTCCAAATTTGGTGTAGTTTAAGATCATTAGAGCTTGATAAAAGGCGTTCTGTTATTCTTGCACCTGGCAACAACTATCTTAAATTGTCAGATTATGTTGCTGTGAAAAAGAGTGTCAACAATATTTCAAGTAAAAAAAAAACTTTAAAAAATCTAAATAAATACTAAATAAATTATTATAGATTGAAAAAGCAAAATAGCTCAAAACCTTGAAGTCGTTTGAATTTAGGTAGACATTTCTTTGGCAGTGCTCCCCCTGTCTGTCGTCCTGTTAACTGCACTAATGCGTGTCTCACAATCTGAACCGGTGCAATTGTTTTCACACTCAAAGCGGAAAAAAATATTGTTCCTCTGCATCGTATTTATCTACCTTTTATTTCTCAGATGGAAGATTGTTGTTTTTTATATATATATATAAATATATATAAATATATATTCTGTTGATATAACTGTTAGTATTGATAAAACTACTGTCAATGTTTAGCCTCTTCCTTGTTTCAGATTTAAAGGGGCGGTGTGGGACATTTTGAGTGGGTTTCAGGAATTATTACTCTCTTAGTGTGGAAAATGTAACAAATATATTGAAATTTGCTGTAAAGAAAAGTGTCAAATGGATGAGTTTGCAAAGTACGCTACCACAAATGCTAGCTAACGTAGGCACATACACATTTTTAACATTTGTTTTTTTTGTGTTGTAAGGCTAAGCTAACACAGGGTGTAGCCTTTAACCACTCAACAGAACCCACAACAGAACCCACTTCAACAGAACCCACTCAAAAAACCGCAACCGTCCCTTTGAATTGCTCATAAATGCTATTCTTTGGCTAAAAGTTGTTGTTAATAATTTTCATTTTTGTTCTGCTAACAGTTAGCATGGTTATGATTACTCTTAATTATGAAATGGGCAGTTTTATTTTTAGATACTGTAAGTCTCTTATGTTTTAGCGTTGTTTTTGTCGCCTTGTCTCTCAGATGGCTGTTTGAATGTAAACGGTGTGACAAAACGTTCAGAGTTGGATGGTGTTGTCCGATACTGTGGTTAACCCTATCACGACTAGACCAAAATTCACAAGATAGAGACTTATATTGGTTACAAAAATATGTTTGTATAAATCGTCTTTCTGTACAGTATTTTTCCTACACATTTATGTATTTTAAAAGGCACAACAGATCCAAAAATATTATGAAAAAAAAATAAAATAGCAGTGCATATAGTGGTATTTTGATATTCTGTCTATATTCTTAGCTTAGTTTTACACAAAAACAAACTTTCTGGGGCATTAAAACATTTACTCATACGACCACCCTCGCGCACAAAGGCGTTAACTTTAATCCGACAAATGGGTAAAGGAAGAGGGTAAGAATGTACCGTATGGAAGCTCTAAACTGCCAAAATGTCAAAGGGCTAAAACAGCCGATATAAATCAGATAATTGTTGAAAAATATTTGAGATACATTTGTAGTCTAATGTTTTACAATTATTTATTCAGTCAAAATGTGTGGGGGGGGGGATGGGAAAAACTGCAGTTCTCTGGGGATTAGGTGAACTATAACTGGAAATATTCTTTAATTTTTGCTAACTGCAGCTAACCTAAAGTGTTAAACTGTCGTGAAACCAAAAATGAATTCAGCGATTTAAGCTAATAGCACAAAGAAATTGTGACGCTTGTTCCTTTCAGGCTGCCATACAGTTAAAGCCATAGGAGCGTCAAACAATGCCAACATTTCAAAATGGCGGTTTAGGGTTTCCATATGAAAATCACTATCACAAGCTTCTTCGTGCACGGCTTTAGCGCAGCTTGCTAACGTATGTTTATTCGGGCTGACGTTACTATGAAGGGCAGGGATTCTGTGCGTGAGCGGTCCGCGGCTGTAGTTTGTCCCTAAACCTGAGTGATGGACACTGGGAGGCCATTTTGAATTGTAGTTTTTTTTGTTTTTTCGTTTCTAAATGGCAAACCGTGTCAAGTCCTTGTTGTCTACTTTAAATGTTGTAGTGCAGCGCGAGTCGTGGCAAGGCTTTAGCTAACAATCTGAACTTGAATACAACCCGCGTTTTCGGCGTTTCGGACAAATGTACGGAAGTCGCAAAAGGAATATCAAAAAGAATATTTCATGTAGACATCTTTGCTCGGTTTACTGTTGGGAGGTTGTTTTATTTGACTAAACATCCACAATATTCGGGGATAGACACACATTTCTTCTTGATAACAGCATATATTTATTGAGGTCATAAAGTCCCCGAAAACCACAACAAACCAACAAAACCAACTCTAGATTGTATTAAGAAGGCTAATATTAATCAGTCTCTATGGTTTTATATTTACATTTGACAAACAATATTACGATGCCTAATAATACTTTGGCTTTGACCCTTGAAGACTTCCGTACATTTGTGTTAGCTTAAAACTAGCTTGAATCGCTCCCTTCCAAAGTTCTGCGTGTTCCGTGCGATCGTTTTTTCCCCTCGTTTTTACCGCGCGAACGACGTCGTGCGTTAGCAAAACGGAAAAGTCTATAGAAAGATGAGGGGGGGGGAAACTGCGCTGGTTTTTCGAAAATATAAATGTCTCTGTTTGAACTACTGCTATATATATTTATGATTATTATGAACATAGGAAAAAGCCAATGACTAAAACATCCCACAATTACCTCACCGCCGTCAAGAAACGTCTACCTCACCGCAAAAGGATAACCCTATACACTTTGTTTCAAGTATCAGTGCCTTGGATACACTGACTGTTCCCCGGTCTCAGCAAAAGTCATTATTCACACTTATTAAGCTGCACGGGGCTTTTTCGGGCATCGAAACAAGAGATCGCTGCAAAAAATACGTTCTTACAACTCTACTGTCTTGACTAGAGTTTTTTTTTAACTAAGTGTTTATAATAAGTACACATTTACTACCTTGATAAAGCTCACACTACGGCGTAATTCACGATGAGTAGTGACTATAAAGCTGTACTGTTTTTAAGTTGAGGATATTCCAACTGCTTTCAACATGTTTTTGATATTTTTTGACCGTCAATTATTCTGCCAGTAGAGTGTCATTTCTCTGACTTAATTAAGACTTGCAGTTCGCCGCTCCACAGGCAGAGGGAGTGCGACGATTCGGAACCAAACGAACCAGTTTATTTTTTTTTTAAAAAAAGCGTAACTCGCTCGCCGAATCTCGTCGAAAGCTTAGCGCGCGACCCGTTTGCAGCGCATCCGCTCGATCCGCACGTTACCAACCACTCTTCATTCCGTGTTTTTTTTTATTTTGGACATTGCACCCGACTCGTAAACCATCGTATTCATGGCAACACCAGCGGACTGTTTGAAAAGCTCGTGGAGGATGGATGCAGGCATTTGCTTTGTGCTGTTCAGCCCTCTCTCGCTCTCTCTCTCTCTCTCTTTTTCTGTAATTTGTAGTGTCGATAAAAAAAATAAAATCCCAAATCTTTTCTGACGTGTTTTGTGTTCTGTTGTTTTTTTTTTGTCTTCATTTATTCATTTCAGCCTAAGATTTTACTCGGCTTAGGATCGAACTCAAGTGAGAGAAAAGTGACTTGAAATGTATATTAATCAAGTCAATAAGGAGTAGAAAGTATTTGGGGGAAACTACTACTCAAATACCTGTAAGAGTAACTGTCTGGACGTAACACCTGATTTATAATTTTTAAAGTTTGAAGTTAGAAATTGTTAATAATGCACAAAATCTGATGTTTTCCAAAGATAACACAGAACAACCAACAGGAACCAACACTTTTACACAAGTTACACTGTCAAATGAGAAGTAAAAGTTAAATGTACCTGAGTAACTTCTGCCGATATCAGTGCATTTGAACGTAAAGCGAGTACTCAGTGTCGTCGGTGTAATCCCTCATTCGTCCAGGAGGGTTCCCTTGTACAAAAAGCGTAGTCTTCCGGACAGTTTTGAACATCAACACACATGAAAGTCTCGGATTTTCGAAGACGGTGTCCAGACGACGTCACTCGGACCCCTTTCTGCGATGACGTGATTAGCGTTAGCTCGTCGTCACGCGTCATCACAAACGTGTCGGTGCAGAAACGGCCGTGGCTGGAATTTGTGGCATTCGAACCATTTCATGAGCGTTATCTTGTTTAATCACTCCAGTCCAGACTCGTAGTTAAAAGTAAAGCGGACTTACCGGGATTTATTGTTGTGAAATATAAAGGTCCCACCAGATGGCGCTGGTGCACAGGACTTCATTTACAGTAGAGAATAGGGCTGCTCTATCTGGGGAAAACAATCATTTATATTGTGCAATGACACTTTTTAAAACATTATCCACCAAATAAAGGTTGAAATTTGGTTGCTGAAGGCTTCTAGATTGATAATTATTGCAAATAAAGCGTATTATTATGTATTATTCTTTTTAGTTGTTGACATTTTGATGTAATAACACCATGGTCTTTGTTATAAAAGGTTGTATTGCGTATGTTCAATCGAGATAACGATTACAATGATCAAAATCATAATGAACTTGCCACAATTCTTCTGATTAATACTGTGTAACTGTAATCTGAAGTACAGTGACACGGCATCATTGGGAACATTGTTTTTATTGTCACATTAGAAAGTTACAGGAGCATTCATGAATCGGCAGCACCATAACACAGCCAATGGACAAAAGCAGTTTCAGTTTCCTGCAAAGGCCAGGATGGACAACAGTAAAGAACACGGTCAGAGAATATCCAGTCGTATACAAACGTTACAAAACACAGTGGTTCCAGACTTCCGGAGGGCGGCGGGGGGGGGGGACCCCACGGCCTCCGGACACAGCTAATATTTGTACAAAAACAAGAGCGAAGTCGTTTCATTCAGTCGTTTTTTTTTTACCACTCGTCCTGAAAAAAGAGGAGCAGAGAACACCAGATCCCAAGGCTTGGCATCAACTCTGCTCAAGGGCAGGTTTTCAGAAGGTCAAAGGGAGCTGGCCCTTTAATAATCATAATAATGTTTATAATCATAATCATGTTAATAATCATAAATCATGTTAATAATCATAATCATGTTAATATCATAAACATGTTAATATCATAATAATAATCATAACAATTAATAATCATCATCATCATAATAATACTCATAATAATAATAATAATAATAACCACAATCATCATCATCATCATCATCATCAAAAATCTATTTCAGGGGTGTTCATGGTTAGCGTATTAACGGTCACTAAAAGCGTAACATGTTTTATGGTTATTAAAGTGGCACGTTTCCGTTCGCCGTGTTTACCGTTTATACTTGTAATACATAATTGTGCCACCAGAGAACGCGCAAGTGCTCCCAGACAACTCTGAGTGAAAGGAAAAAAAAAAACTTTTACTGAACTGCAATAATAAAGGACTATATCTCAGAGACAGTATTTGTGGACTAACACTGAACATCCTGAATCTAATGAACACCATTTGGTTTTACGTGACATTATTCCTTCACTTAAGAACGGTATAAACTGCCCCGGCGCGTCTCGTCTACTCAAGAAAACACTTCATTTTCATACTTTAAATGAATATCTGTCTTATTTTGAAGTCCAGCAGCTCAGTTAAGTCCAGCTTTATGTTGGGTCCAAATGTGAGTCCGGTTAATGCCAAGCCCTGATGACAAAGTACAAAAGTCACGCACAAAACACGCTCACGTCTTTTCACAGTAAAGTACCACAAATGTGTAAACGCCACACACACACACACACACACACACGGGACGAAGCTTTGGCTCAGATCAAACCGAGAGTCTTCCGTTTTCCGCACCAGCAGGGGGCGCGACAATACTTTACAACAGAGAGTGCAATCCACAGTTCATGTTTCAGGCCAGAATTCTGCAGGTCGTGTGTTTACCGACGCCATTTTAGATTCGATTAACTTACGAATAAAGGATTCAGTTCGGTTCACACTTTAGGACTAAACCAGGGCTAAACCGGGTCTAAACCAGGGCGAAACCAGGGCTAAACCAGGTCTAAACCAGGGCGAAACCAGGGTGAAACCAGGGTGAAACCAGGGCTAAACCAGGGCTAAACCAGGCTAAACCAGGACTAGAACCAGGACTAGACCAGGACTAGACCAGGGCGCAACCGGGTCTAAACCAGGGCTAAACCAGGGCTGAACCAGGTCTAAACCAGGTCTAAACCAGGTCTAAATCAGGGCAAAGGTCCACCAGGTCCAAACCAGGACTAAATCAGGACCAGGTCTTTTCCGTCACATTATTTGTACTTTTACTTTAGGGCTTTAACTATTATTTTCGTACTCGACAGTCAAACGATTATTTCTTTTGCACATTCAGACTTTTGAAATACATTTTAATTTAAATAAAACGCCTGAAGACAATAGTCAAATAAAAGACAGTTCCTTCCCCAACGCCACCGTGTTTGTCACATGACGCGCGTTCAGTCCAGGTAACGGCGTTTCTCGTTAAAATGAGTGGATGAATTGTTGTTAATTGTGGCCGAACGCACGAGCTGTGAAGAGTCCTCACGCTGACGAAGAACCGACGCAAAACAAGACTTTTTTTTACAAAAACACAACAAAAATCAGGCCAAAATTGCAGTCTGAATACAAAATAAATCCATTTCATTCGTTTCCATTTTCACTCAGGAAAGTACTTTTAACACCAAAAACGCGCTTCACAGCAGCATCGCCATGGGAACCGGTCCACGCTCGTTCAACGCTCGTACGACGCTCGTTTGTGGAATGTACGTGAGAATACAATCGTTTTTTGTTTTTTTAGTTTTAATAGAAAATACTTTAGTGGAAAACGCTGCTCTTTGTAACAAAACAAACCAGAAGCAAATCCACGTCGGAAGTTTGAATCTTTTACCTTTAAAACACTGAAATATGTTAAAGTGTAAAGTTTTGTAAATATTCAAATACAAGACTTACATTTGCTTGTGGTTGTCATGGCAGCATCGGGCAGTTTCGAGTTCCGACACGCGGGATTTTCAAATCTACACTTTTTTTTTTCTTTTTTCTTTTTCTTCTTTAGATTTGGCAACAATTTGACAAAACTTTTCAGTATTTTACTTCTCAAACAAGAAACGTTCAAATGATGAAACACAAATTATTTAAAGTGCCGTCGCTTTCGTTAACATTTAAAGTTACGTTCAAAAATGTGATCAATTTATGATTTATTTAATTTCTGAAATGTTTTAGTTTAATTCTATTTGAGTCCTTGAAACAAAACTTTTATTAAACTTCACTGATGTCAGTTTCATGTTTTGATTGAATAGACTGATTTAATCTAAAACGCTAACGAAATAAATGCTTTTGTTTTCTAAATAATGTCAAATTCTTTCAATGTTTTTGTGAAATTGTACCCCAAATATGACAGTTTTGGTGTTCGCAGTAATATTGTGGCTTAAATGTCAGAAATATAACACTTTTGAACATAAAACTACTTGTTTATGTCTCATCCTGATTATTATTATCATTTTATATTTGTCAGTTTTTTTTAAACCGTGTTGGACGTTTTATTAATCTTATTTTATTTCCTAAATCAAAACTTTTGACACTTCACTGTTGTAATCTCACACAGATTTTAGGACATAAATTCAAACATTCTTTAATACTGTAGTTTGTAGTTTAAAGAGACGAGTAAAATCATTAAACGGCTGTAATTTTGTCATTTCGATTCGATTCGAACATAATACGACCTTTTTACGGCCAATCACGTCACATCGGTTTATTTTGTCTGACAGTTTTGATGGTTGACGGCGCCGGAGGTCCGAGTCCCTGAGGGTGGGGTCACGTTCGGAGCGGCGAGTCGGACCCCGGACTCGTGTAGAGATACTTCCAGATGGCGTAGTAGTGGACGGCCGCCGCCAGTGCCACAAACACGTGCCAGATGGCGTGCGCGAAGGGGATGACGCCGTCGCTTTTGAAGAAGAACACGCCCAGAACGTAAATGAGGCCGCCGCACGCCAACTCCTGCAGGCCGTCCGTGTTGCTCTGCGGGGGACACATCTGTCAAACCGGAGTAGGGGACGCGCCTCTCCGGGAAACGCGCCTCTCCTGGGGGGGCGGGGGGGACGCGCCTCTCCCGGGAAACGCGCCTCTCCGGGGGGACACGCCTCTCCCGGGGGGGCCCGCTCTCCGGGGGGGGCGCTCTCCGGCGGGACGCGCTCTCCGGGGGGCACGCACCTCTCCGGGGGACGCACCTCTCCGGGGGACGCCCTCTCCGGGGGGACGCGCCTCTCCGGGGGGACGCGCCTCTCGGGGGGGAACGCGCCTCTCCGGGGGGGGACGCGCCTCTCCGGGAATGCGCCTCTGGGGGACACGCCTCTTCCAGGGACGCACCTCTCCCGGGAAACGCGCCTCTCCGGGGGGACACGCCTCTTCTGGGGACAGCGCCTCTTCGGGGACACGCCTCTTCCGGGACACGCCTCTCCCGGGAAACGCGCCTCTCCCGGGAAACGCGCCTCTCGGGAACGCCTCTCTGGGGGGACGCGCCTCTCCGGGGGGACGCGCCTCTCCGGGAATGCGCCTCTCCGGGGGGACGTGCCTCTTCCAGGGACACGCCTCTCCCGGGAAATCGCCTCTCCGGTGGGGACGTGCCTCTTCAGGGACCGCTCTCCCGAATGGCGCCTTCCGGGAAATGCCCGTTCCGGGAAATGCGCCTCTCCAGGGGGGACACGCCTCTTCCAGGGACACGCCTCTCCCGGAAACGCGCCTCTCCGGGAACGCGCTCTCCGGGGGACACGCCTCTTCTGGGGACGCGCTCTCCCGGGAACCGCGCCTCTCCGGGAAACGCGCCTCTCTCGGGGGGACACGCCTCTTCTGGGGCACGCCTCTTCCGGGGACACGCCTCTTCCCGGGAAACGCGCCTTCTCCCCTCTCCGGGGGAAGGACACGCCTCTCCCGGGAAACGCGCCTCTCCCCTCTCCGGGGGGACGCGCCTCTCCGGGGGGACGTGTCAAGGAGGCGTTTGGAGAGGTTTCAGAGGACTGTTGAGTGTCTAATACATTTGAAATACTTTTTGAAAACCTTTCAAACCAATGTAAGTGACCAAAGGGAACATTTAAGTGGATCAAAGGCTTGATCATGAAAACCAGGAGAACATCTGCTCTTGTAGGTCAGGAAAGGAAAACCAGACAGAATAATGTCATCACCCTCATGTTCGGACTCGAAGACACCACTTTTCTCCCCACACTTTGAACCCTGCGGTTTGTCAAAAGGTGTGGCTAAATTATCATTTCACTGGTCAACGGCCACCGGGGGGCACGCTAGCTTTTGAGTCGCCACAAACCGACCTGCTGCACTTTGACCGTTGCCGTGGCGACTGCCCTTTACGATCCAGAACAGGCGTTTACGACCGGCGTTTATCTAAATCCAGATTAGATTATCATCGTTTTGCAGTCACAAACACGGACACGCGTACATTTACTCGTCCGTGTGCGACGTGCTTTATCCAATCAAACTTTCTGAATGATGAATTCGACAAAAACAGATTTTTTAAAAAGCTTTACATTTAGCTAAAGGCTGAGCTGAAAGGACTTCATTTTGCTTCTCAAATCGTCACATTTCATTTATTTGAACTAAAAATGACTTAATTTACTTTGAAAATGTTCACTTTTTTAACAATTTAAATTTTTTTAAAGTACATTTTTCGTCGTTTTTGTAACGAATATATTGCGACCTAGATAATCACGATTAAACGTACGGTAAATCTGGACATCTTTGGTCCTCAGTGCGTCACATTTGTCTTTTTGATCAGAAACATGAGTAAAAATGAACACAGGTGAATTTAGGCTAAAAATCACACGTAACAACTCATAATCAGGCGACAAATGAGTTTAAATGCCAGATAAACACATTTTTACTCAAGTGACGCGTTCATTTCTAAACCTGAATATGACATCATCTACACGGGCTTCGCTTCGGCTTTTGTTTGGAACGTGACCTCAAACGACTTGATTTCGACTGCGATTAGAGGCGGACATTTTGTGAATTTGTCGTAAACGTTCGGCAAAACGCTTAAAAGTCATTCGTTTTACAGACAATTCCCATTTGTCTGACACGATGTTTGAAGACACGTTTAAAGCGCCCCCTACAGGTCGGACGACTCGTTGGACTAAAACGCAGTTAAGATAAATATATTTTGAATTTAGCTAAAAATTTGAAAAATGTTATCCCACAATAGCATATTTTTTAAGTTTATAATTTCACTTCCTGTTTGTAATTGATGACATCACAGTAGGAAATGACTCCAAAACTCATCTAATGTCACAATTTTTTTTGATTTGACAAATAAAATTATATGAGAGCGACTTTATTTTGTTGAATTCATGTTTAGAGAGTTAAAAAAAGTTGTTTCTTTTGTGTAAATTCTGCATAAACTTTGACTGGAATGAGTGTGATGTCACTTCCTGTCATTTTCAATAGATTTTTCAGCGTTTCCTCCACAAATACCTGCTCGATCGGAGTAAAACTATCATGTATATGTACAACAGGTATAAATACAACAAATACAGTCAACATTAGAACATGGTAATCATCATCATCATGGGCACTTTCACCCGTTTAAAGGGGGCTCCGGGATGAAAACATTGACCATCGTTAAAGCAGGATAAAACTCGAGGCTTTTTGAATGGTGAATGTCTGAAATGTTGTCGATTACGCGATGGATTTCATTGTTTTTTGGTTTGGATTCGAGAAAGAGGAAAGACGCGAGAGAGAGTTTTACCATCGAGGTCACGACGAACGCCGGGAAGAAGCCCATGGTGAGGTAGAACGCCAGCTCCACCAGTTTGTACCTGGAACACAACACGCCGTTCAGAAGTTCACCAGATTTGGACCGTGAACCAGGACCCGACATTTGGACACGTGAACCCACGATTTGGAGGCAACCAAGCGAATGCGATCCTGAACCCGCATTTGGACCGTGAACCTGGACAAACGCAGAAATTTGGGACGTGAACCTGGACCAAACGCAGACATTTGGACTGTGAACGGACGTGAAACCGTAGGACCAAACGGCTCGATATTTTTGGACCGTGAACCTGGACCAACGCCGACATTTGGTGACGTGAACGGACACAAACGCCGACATTGGACGGTGAATCCTGGACCAAAGCGACATTTGGACTGTGAACAGGACCGTTTGAACCTAGGAAAACGCGATATTTGGACGGAACTGACCAAGCCGACTTTGGACCGTGAACAGGACGCAAAGCCGAATTTGGACGTGAACTGGACCAAACGGCAGCATTTGGACTGTGACAAGGAACGTGAACCAGGACCAACGCGACATTTGGACGGTGAAGCCTGGACAGAACGCCGACATTTGACCGGGAATGGCCAAACGAGACATTTTGGACTGTGAACCAGGACCGTGAACAGGCCAAACGGCGATATTGGACGGTGAACCAGGACCGTGACGCAGGACCAACGCGATATTTTGGACGGACAGGATGAACCAGGACCAAACGCTGACATTTGGACGTGAACCGGACCAAACGCTGACATTTGGACCGTGAACCTGACCAAAACGTTGACATTTGGAACCTGTGAACGCAGGACGCAAACGCTGACATTTGGACCGTGACCAGGACCGTGAACCAGGACCAAACGCGACATTTGGACCGTGAACCAGGACAAACGCCGACATTTGGACCGTGAACCAGGACAAACGGAACATTTGGACCGTGAATCTGGACCAAACGCTGACATTTGACCGTGAACCATTTGGACCGAACGTCTGAATTTGGACTGTGAACCAGGAACAAAACGGCACAATTTGGACGCTGAACAGGACCAAAACGGAAATTTGGACCGGTGATACTGGACAAAGCTGACTTTGGACCGTGAACGCGGGCAAACGTGACATTTGGACCGTGAACCAGGACCAAACGGCTGAATTTGGACCGTGAACCTGGATCAAACGCTGACTTTGACCAGGACTAACTGCTTTGGACGCGTGACAGGACCAAACGCTGACATTTGGACCGTGAACCTGGACAAACGCTGACATTTGGACCTGCGTGAACCAGGACAACGCTGAATTTGGACGCGTGAACGGACAACGGACATGGAGTGACGTGACATACGCTTTGGCCATGACCAAGGACCAAAAGCTGACATTTTGGACGTGAAACTGGAAACGAATGACGCCTGGACAAAGTGACTTTGGACTGTGACGCAGGACAAACGCTGACATTTGGACGGATGAACCAGGACCAAAATGTGCACATTTGACGGTGAACTGGACAAACGCTGACATTGGGACCGTGAACTGGCCAACGTCATTTGGACGTGAAGGCCAAACGCTGGACATTTGACGGACACGCATTTGACGGAACACACGCGACAGGACATAACAGCAAACGTGAATTTTGGACGTGACTGATGACCAAACGCGGCACATTTGGACGTGAAACTGGCCAATACGCTCGCACTTTGGACCGTGAACCAGGACCAAACGCGACATTTTGACCTGACAGGACAAACGCTGACATTTTTGGACCGTGAACTGGAAAACGCAACATTGCGTCCGGACAGGAATTTGGACGTGACACGTGAACACACGGATTGGACCGTACCAACAGCTGAATTTGGACCGTGAACTGGAACGTAACAGGTACAACGTCGACCATGGACCAAGGACATGACGAACCTGGACCAACGCCGACTGATTTGGACCTGGTATCAGGACCAAACGCTGACATTTGGACGTGACAGCTGGCAGGACCCAAACGGCAACATTTGGACCGTTGACACTGGACGCATTAACGCCGAATTTGACTGTGAACCAGGGACCTAACAGGCAATGTACATTTGGACGTTTGAACGATACAGGACCAAACGCTGATATTTGGACGTGAACAGGACGATGACTAGGACCAAACCCGACATTGTGACGTGAACCTGGACCAACGCGAGCATTTGGACCGTGACATGGACCAACGTCAGACATTTTGGACTTGAACCAGGCGTGAACCAGGACAAACGTTGGACTTGTACTAGGAACCGTGACCTAGGACAAACGCCGACATTTGGACTGTGACAAGAGACGCAAACGCTGAACATTTGGACTGTGAACCAGGAACGTGAACGCAGGACCCAAACGCCGACATTTGGATCGCCGTGAACCAGGACCATGATTCGCAGGACCCAAACCTGACATTTGGACGCGTGAACCTGGACTCAACGTCCGAGCATTTGGACAGGTGAACCTGGACCAAACGCAAGAACATTTGGACTGTGAACCTGGACCGTGAACGGCAGGACCAAACGGGCCGATATTTGGACGTGTAACCAGGACCTGTGAAACCCAGGACCCAAACGCCGATATTTGGACGTGAACCAGGACGGCAAACGCTGACATTTGGACGTGAACGCAGGACCAAACGGCTGACATTTGGAGCCGTGAACCAGACCAAAACGCTGACATTTGGACCGCGTGAACCGGACCAAACGCTGACATCTTGGGACCGTGAACGCGACCAAACGCTGACTTTGCGACCACCAGTGAATTCGGCAGACGGGAACCGGACCAAACGTTCGACAGTTGGCCGTGAACCAGGACCAAACGCCGACATTTGGACCGTGAACCGGTACCAGACCAAACGCACATTTGGACCGTGAACTGGACCAACGCGCGACATTTGGACCGTGAACCAGGAACCGGCAAACGCGACATTTGACGTGAACCAGGACCAAACGCCGACATTTGGACCGTGGAACTCTAGACCAACGCAACATTTGGACCGTAGAACGGACAAACGGCCTGACATTTGACCGTGAACCGGGACCAAAACGCTGACATTTGGGACCGTGAACCAGACCAAACGCTGACATTTGGACCGTGAAACCTGGACCAAACGGCTACATTTGACCGTGAACAGCGACCAAACGCTACATTTGGACGTGAACCTGGACCAAACGCTGACATTTGGACCGTGAACCTGGACCAAACGCTGACATTTGGACCGTGAACCAGGACCAAACGCTGACATTTGGACCGTGAACCAGGACCAACGCCAATTTGGACGTGACCTGGACCAAACGCCGACATTTGGACGATGACCAGGACCAAACGCGACATTGGACCGTGAACCTGGACCAAAACGCAATACATTTGGACCGTGAACCTGGACAAACGCTGACATTTGGACTGTGAACCAGACCAACGCTGACATTTGGACTGTGAACCAGGACCGTGAACCAGGACCAAACGCCGACATTTGGACCGTGAACGCAGGACCGTGAACCAGGACCAACACATGACATTTGGACGTGAACGCAGACCAAACGCCGACTTTGGACCGTGAACCTGGACCAAACCTGACATTTGGACTGTGAACCAGGACCAAACGCTGACATTTGGACTGTGAACCAGGACCGTGAACCAGGACCAAACACCGACATTTGGACCGTGAACCTGGACCAAACGCTGACATTTGGACTGTGAACCAGGACCAAACGCTGACATTTGGACTGTGAACCAGGACCGTGAACCAGGACCAAACGCCGACATTTGGACCGTGAACCAGGACCATGAACCAGGACCAAACACTGACATTTGGACCGTGAACCAGGACCAAACGCGACATTTGACCGTGAAGAAAAGATATTTCTTCGCGTAGAAATTCTAAATCGTGGCTTATTGTCGGGCATTATGACATCAGATCTGTCAGTTAAGGTCATGGTCGACGTTCCGACGCAGCGTTACGAGGAAAAGAAGGAAAATGAACGGGTTGTCCGGCAGAATGCTGTGGCCGGCTCGTTTCGTACCGTTCGTGGTAGTTGAAGACGTAGATGGTTCCTGCGCCGCATGAGCCAAACGAACCAGCGCATGTGAGAGGCGAGAGGCCGAGCTCGCGGAGGTTCAGCCTGAGACGCCGACACAGAGCCAGAGGTGATCGTTACTATAGAAACGCTGATTTAAACGTGTTTTGAATGTGTTGTGGACGTGCTTGACTTGTTTTATGACATGATTTCAGATGCATTTAGGGTGTGTTACGGATGTGTTAAGTGTGTGTTTTGAGGCGTGTTATGGGGCGCGTTATGGGGCGTGTTTTGGACGTGTTTTTGGACGCATTAAGGCTGTTTTTTTATGGGTATGTTTTAAGACATGCTTTAGACGGTTTTTTGGACGTGTTACGGGTGTGTTACGGGTGTGTTACGGTGTGTTACGGGTGTGTTACGGGTGTGTGTTACGGTGTGTTACGGATGTGTTACGGATGTGTTACGTGTGTTTTGGTCGTGTTACGGGTGTGTTTTGGTCGTGTTACGGGTGTGTTTTGGTCGTGTTACGGGTGTGTTTTGGTCGTGTTACGGGTGTGTTTTGGTCGTGTTACGGGTGTGTTTTGGTGCGTGTTAGATTGTTTTGGTCGTGTTAGGGTGTGTTTTGGTCGTGTTACGGGTGTTTTATGGACGTGTTACGGGTGTGTTACGGATGTGTTACGGATGTGTTTTGTGCGTGTTACGGGTGTTTTGTGCGTGTTACGGATGTGTTTTGTGCGTGTTACGGGTGTGTCTTGGATGTGTTACAGGTGTGTTTTGTCCGTGTTACGGATGTGTTTTGTGCGTGTTACGGATGTGTTTTTGTGCGTGTACGGATGTGTTTTGTGCGTGTAGCGGATGTGTTTGTGCGGTGCTGGGTGTTTTGTGCGTGTACGGGGTGTTTTGTGCGTGCTACGGTGTTGTCTTGGATGTGTTACGGGTGTGTTTTGTCGTGTTACGGTGTGTGTGTTACGGGTGTGTTTTGTCCGTGTTACGGGTGTGTCTTTGGATGTGTTACGGGTGTTGTTTGGATGTGTTACGGATGTGTTTTGTCCGTGTTACGGATGTGTTTTGTGCGTGTTACGGTGTGTTTTGTGCGTGTTACGGGTGTGTCTTGGATGTGTTACGTGTGTTTTGGGTGTGTTACGGATGTGTTTGTTGTTACGGATGTGTTTTGTGCGTTACGGATGTGTTACGGTGTGTTTTGGGCGTGTTACGGGTGTGTTTGGACGTGGGTGTTTTGGACGTGTTGGGTGTGTTTTGGACGTGTTACGGGTGTGTCTTGGACGTGTTACGGGTGTGTTTGGATGTGACGGGTGTGTGTGTTCTGTGTCTTGGATGTGTTACGGGTGTGTTTTGTGCGTGTTACGGGTGTTTTTGTGTTACGGGTGTGTTTTGTGCGTGTTGCGGGTGTATTTTGGTCGTTTTACGTGGTGTGTTTTGGTCGTGTTTTAGGCGTATTATGGGTGTGATTCTGGACGTGTTTTGGACGTGTTTTTGGATGTTATGGGTGTGTTTTAGGCGTATTATGGGTGTGTTCTGGACGTGTTTTGGACGTGTTTTTGGCTGTTATGGGTGTGTTTTGGACAAGTTTTAGATGTGGTTTGGAGCATGCCTTGGAGCGTGTTTTTGGACATGTTTGGGATGTTTTTTCAGGCGTGTTTGGGTGCGTTTGTGATTTCTGACCAGGGTGTGTAGGAGGCAGCGATGAAGAAGTAGATGACCACTCTGTCGCACATGTGGAAGCACTGCTCCATGGACCTTCAACACAAAGAAAAAGACTTTTCACTTTCAACTCACCATTTACACCAGGACGGCACAGGCGCATGGAGAGAAAAAGAAACACCAGTTGAAACCCAGTGACACTAAATACTTGAACAAAACTCAGTGATGAGATGAAACCAGTCGTGGCTCAGACCTCATGTGACTCTTCTTCCAGGTGATGATGTGAAACACGGTGGAGACGAGGAAGAGCGCGCAGAGGCCCAGACCGTAGACCACCGCCGTGATTCGCTCCCACGACGTGTCGGAGAGTCGGTGAAGCAGAGCCATGCCCACGAAGGCCGGCACAATCAGCAACTGCAGCACGAGAGGAAACACGGTCAGGGCTCGCACAGTTTACAACAACCCCATTTTGTCTATGGCTAAACCCAACGTTCTTCGAGCCATTTTCCCCCCGATTGTTCTGCAGGGGCCACTTTTAACACAGGAAGACCTTTGTGTGGCACTAGTACGTTTGAGTTTGTGTAATTTTAGCTTTTGAAATCCCAACAACCGGCATGATAACACAACATAAGCAGAGTTACAAGGTCAAGGGGGGTTTGGGTGTCCTCCCCCAAGAAATTCTGTACAAAACGGGTGTCATTTCTTATAAAAGACGAATAATAGACACAATTCATGTCAAATAGAAACTTATTTGACTGGACAGGATGCGTGGGAACATTTATATACTGTTTAAAAATGTCTTATTCCAGTGGATTTTAGTGTCACAAATTATAATGGTACATTTTTAAACTCAATTTTGATCCGAACGTTAGGCCCAATACCATTTTTTACATACTGAAAACCACAATGACAATATTTATAACGGAATGTAATTTTCAACGCAACAGTAACAGCATTATTTGGTCTAAATCTGCTTTAGATCAAGACCATTCAAAACTACTTTATCCTTGTTACTAGGTGATCTTGTCAGTATCGACACAAGCATAAGAACATAAAAACAGTTAAGATATAATACCGTAATGTTCTTTAAAAAGGAAATATATGAACAAAATATGTATCAATTAATTTATTATAAATTATATAACATTTTGTCTCAACTTGTTCTCATGGAATTTGTGTCTAGTCAAAGCTATACTCACTGCTACTCACTACTACACTTAAACTATTGAAACTAACTCGAACATCAGTGTATTTTAGAGCTGATACTAGCAATTATTTTGGTTATTAATAAATCTAGTGAATAATCTGTCAAGTAATTTACTAGTTACAAAAGATCAACATGAGCTTTGTATTAAATTGGACCTAAATGAGGCTTAAGTGACAAGACAAAGACAAACAACCCAGACAAAACCGCTTTATCATCAGAAACACTAAACACATGTTTCCTGTGTGATTCAGATGTCACAAAACGAGGCAACAATTGTTTGAATAAATTCACTGACAATCATTTGAATGCCTCAGTTCCTTGTTACAGCCCGACTTTATTTTACGTTCATTAAAAGGGCGTTTTTTTATTTACTGTGGTTTTGAGTATAAGCCAATGATTTAATTTAAAGCCAGAGCGAGCATCAGTCACCTCTTTGTGCTTTTGAATGGTCCACTTTTAATCCAATGTCAACAGAAGCCGAGTTCAGACTTTTGTCATTTTTGTGTGCCCATTTTGATTTGCTTTTAATAAGACAGAACAAAATAGAATTGAAAAGTGAGATTGCTCGGCCCAGTCGAGCGCTGAGCTTGTTCACGGTGTTTGAAACTGTACTTTGGTGACCCCGTGGCCCCCGTCGGACTTACGGCGTGCGTGTAGCAGTTGGCGGCGTGCTCGTAGCAGGTCGGCTGGTAGCGGCAGTTTGCAGACGCTCTTCTGTTCATGAACCTGCCACAGCCAAACGACAAGTCAATACAAAAGTGCCTTTAGTCACATCAAGAGCATGTGACTTCAGCAAAACCACAACTGTGTTTGTGCTTATGTTGGAGGAAGGCCAAAGACAACACTGGAGACAAGTGTAGTATTTAGAGGCGTAAGATTAGACCTTCCTCTGCACAGAACTAAACAGGTCTCCATGAATGACAGAAAACTCATTTCACAAACATCTGCCAGTTCTGCACGGTGACAACAATAATAACAATAATAAACATTTAAATTGCAGTTCCCTTTGGCCAAAGTCACGCTTGAAGAAGAGATTACGATCTCAATGGGGTTTTACACCTGGTTAAATAAAATACTGTCGGGAAGTAACTGAACACGTGCCAAAAATACAGTCTGAAAACTCATTTGGAGTAACTGTATTCAAGTACTGTGCCGAATGTCTTTCCACTCTCTCTAGCCATTTCACACTACAACTGCCCTGTCAAACAAAGGCTTTGGGCCAGAAAAATAATCTTTTAAAAAGGGTAAAGCAGCTCCTTGTGAATGCACATTCTCTTCAGATCAATCCAAACGATTAATCGATGAAACGAATACCAAAAGAATTGATAGTTGCAGCCCTGTTCACAAGTTTAATGCAACACAGTGGAACATTTCAGGCATAGCCAACACATCTCCTTGGGGCAGAGCAGGTGCTGGTCAGTATTGTCTCAAATACACAGTCATTCCAGTCAAACAAACGGGATTTGACAAGACTTTCCACTGTTTCCTGCGCTTTTATCTGCAAATACGAGTCAAAAACAGCATTCACAACACGTTTATTGCAACAGGAAACCAAAGCCAGGCACGATAAAGGCGTGCGTCGTCGGCACATTACGTGACACCGATATTTTCCAACAATAAAGCACGTTACAGCATTATAATCATTCATTACACGTGGATGGCACTGATACCCACCTATTGAAGCTGTTTATTCGCTTCATGTTTAGGCGTTTTAGAACAAAAAATGTATATTAAAAAAAAGAAAAAATAGCAAACCAGGAAAAAAATCTGTTTATATAGTTGAAATGCACGATTAAAATGTCCAGAAAGAAAAAAATAATAATAATAAAAGAAAAAGAAAGGTTAGCGTTAGCTTCGACTTAGCATCGCAGCGTCCCACTACAATCTCGCCCTTTTCGTCGTTTCCTCAACACCATTATGTGATAAATACTGCTCATTCCCACGCGTTTTAATCCAAACTGTCCATAAATAAGGAAAAACAAAGGGCCAGGACAAGCCGAAAAGAAGCGAGCGGAGCGGCGTTCACGACTCCCGCGCTGCCGCTGCCTCCAAGCCGACGACAGTGACTGATTTTCGGCTTGTCCCCGCCGATTTCGCCGCCCTCAAAAACGCCGGAGGTGAGGCCGGGGAGAGTGACGCTGACGGTGGCCAATTGGCGACGTGAAAACCGGCACACGGGCCAATCGGAGGCGCGGTAGGCGGGCTTTGGAGTGGACATGTGAAAGTGGCATGATCTTGTGTTTTGTATTGACTTGGAGACATTTACAACCGAATTTAAAGTGCATTTGACAGGTTTTTATGTTTGTTTGTTTGTTTGTTTGTTTTGTAATTAGTGCTTAGCTTGTTTGTGGTAAATATGTATCATCGTTTTACATCAGTCAAGTTGCAGTTTGTGAAGAAAAAAAGTTGAAAAAATGACAGGAAGTCGACGCTGCGTTCAGAAAAGGAATCCTCTGTCTATGTCATCAATGAGCGACGTTCCATCGGAAAAAGCGCGGCCGATTTCAACAAAATGAAGATGTCATCACGTATTACTGTTTGTCTGATAGCAATGTGTATTTTATATGGATTTTGGCACTCGTTTACATAATGGTTGCTAGGTAAAAGTGGAATTTACCTGCTCAAGTCCAACCAGGAAGTACCGTAAAGGTCACCAAAATTGCCAAAGTGAGGGGAAAAAAATATATATACAATGACAATATAATATCGGCAATAAACATTTTGTCTATTTACAACAGTATTTTTTGTAGGATTTATCCAATATTTACTTTGATAATTGATAGTAGATTTTAAGCTGAGCTGGCGTCAGCGGTTTATTTTCCGTGTTATTCCAAAATAAATCTATAAAATTGACATGTCATGTTCCATTTAATATAAAAGGCCATTTGTAGCAGCATAATGGGGATATAATATGTAATCAAATACTACTTTACGTGAAAAAAAATCACAATAAAATAAAAGATTGAGGTCTTCATTGTCAATTTAATTCTTCTATAAAATGTTATTATAATTGTAAACTTTGTTCGTACAGAGAAATCACACTTGTTATTGTTCTTTTCCAGACTTTAAGTTCAGATCTTAAGCCTTGCAGGGGGTTAATGCTCGAAGCCTATTACGACACACAAAGGCCTACTGTGCAAACTGTTGAAAGCGCTAAGACGCCGCAGCAAAAACATCTCTCTGAATCGACCAATGCACCGCGAGTTACAGTCAGTAGTTCGTTGGGCTCCCGTAGGTTCTCAGTTCTAGAAAGTGTCGATGTCGTTGCGCTTTGCCCGTGAAACATCCAAAAGGAAAACGCACAAACATTGAACTTGAACGGCATTCAGCGTTTGGAGAGACATCTTTGGTACGGGACGAGACGTGCTGAACGCCAAAAACAAGAACATCACGATTGAACTCATCATCAGTCATCCATCAGTACAAGAACTGTTTAACTCCCATCCATTTCAGAACATGTTTGGCGAGATCTTCGATGTCACTTTTGGATTATAGTTTCCACAATACGACATGTTGCCTAGTATTGCCGTCGTCTTTTTGATGAGACATTGTGCCGTCCTAGTTCCGTGTTTCACAACTTTAAACGCTGTGTGTGAATACAACGTCCTACTTTGAGCCGTGTAATTCTAAAATGCGGGATTCTGTTCGCGTCATGCCTTTGAAACACGTCCCGGAGCATTTCCAAAGACGACCGAATGAACGGCGATCAATCAACTCATTTTGACTCTGAACAATATTCTTACAGTCGTAGTTTGACCGTGAATCGTAAACTGCACAATACGCACTCTTTTCTCGTGGTTAGGCAGGAACATCTTGGTCTGAACACATGAAGAAACAAACATGGTGAAGGAACCGTACGAGTCTGAACCTGCAGAGGGCGCTAAAACGAGAACAAACAAAGATCCGCAAACGCTTCAGCTTCGTGAGGACTTTTTTCTGTTCAAAAGATTTATTTTTTTCTTTCTTCAAATGGTCAGTCGCTATGGCAACAGTCCAAACTTGAAACCCATGGATTGAAATACTCGTTTGTCATAGTCGAGTGCTAAAATACTCTTCAGTGACCGTTCTGATAATACTTGTTTGTTTCTCGCACATGTGGACAGGATATGACATCACATGGATTATGGCACCGGTTTTTGTCCGGTTTTTGTCACGTTTTCGTGCAGTCCCAGTTCATGTGTTACAGCTTTGATTACAAATACAAAACATTAAATCCACTGTTTGCAAAGGAACAGCGCCCTCTGCTGGTGCCCTGAGGAGTGAAGCCGTTTGTTCACTGTCATCATGGAAACAAGAGGCCACGTCATTGATCTGGACATTGATCTGTCACAGTGATCCTGGTCTAACCCTGGTCTAACCCCGGTCTAACCCTGGTCTAACCCCGGTCTCACCCTGGTCTCACCTTGGTCTAACCCTGGTTTAACCCTGGTCTAACCCCAGTTCTAAACTCCTGGTCTCACTTGTCTTACCCTGGTTACCCGGTCCACCCCTGTCTAACACTGGTCTAACCCGGTCTAACCCCGGTCTAACCCGGTCTAACCCCAGTCTAACCCTGGTCTAACCCCGGTCTACCCCGGTCTAACCCTGGTCTCACCTTGGTCTAACACCGCGTCCTAAACTGGTTAACCCCGGTCTAATCCCCGGTCTAACCCTGGGTCTAACCCGGTCTAACCCTTTGGTCTAACCCAGTCTAAACCTGGTCTAACCCCGGTCCAACCCCGGTCTAACCCAGTCTAACCTGGTTCCAACCCTGGTCTAACCCCAGTCAAACCCTGGTCTAACCCCAGTCTAACCTGGTCTAACCCTGGTCCCACCCTGGTCTAACCCCAGTCAAACCTGGTCCAACCCAGTCAAAACCCTGGTCTAACCCCTGGTCTAACCCTGGTCTAACCCCAGTCTAACCCGGTCTAACCCCTGGTCTAACCTGGTCCAACCCCAGTCTAACCCTGGTCTAACCCCGGTCTAACCCCGGTCTAACACCCTGGTCTAACCCCGGTCTAACCCCCTGGTCTAAGCCTGGTCTAACCCCGGTCTAACCCCGGTCTGGACTTGCTCTTAGACGTCTCCGGTGTCTGTGGTGTGTTAAGGCCCACGCACACAAACTGACTCTCCAGTTTCACTCACTCGGATCTCGTTACGTAACTCGTTTATGCACCGACGTCACAAAGGAGCCGGGGTCAGCGAGAGGCCGGACTAAGTCAGGACTGGACTGAGGCTCTGGGGTCTACAGCAGACTCGCGACACTACAGGCAAACTCATTCCTTTCAAATTGTTCAGTTTTTTTCACATATTGCCATTTATTTTATAATATAGTAATTTTAAATTGTCCCTTAAATGCATGCCCTTTTGTTTGACTGAATATATGTTGTTTTATTATTGCTCAGTGTTTTGTGTTGCACCTTTAACGCCGAGACAAGTTCCTATGTCTGTGAAGTTTGTTCATTGACAATGGCAATAAACTCTTTCTGATTCTGATTCTGATTCTGAAGATCAGCTCTTAAAGTAGATCCTACACCAAACTGTACATTCTTGGACTGCACAGGACAGAACGTACAGAAGGATTTGTTGTTCTAATTCCAAGACTGATTTATTATTATTATTATTTAAGTCCATAAATTAGGCAAAATGTGAGGTTTTAGGCCAATGTTCAGTCATATTTATCATCCATACATCCAGTTGCTGATCATTTCCTTTTATCAGATGTGACCAATTAAGAGAAAGTCCAAGGGCCCCCCTCATTGTAGACCTATTGTGCAGCACCCGGAGATCAAACATGCACAAATCACTCTCAATACAACTTTGAGTGGGTTCATGAGAAGGGGAAACAAGTATAATACGGTAAAAAGCTCCTGAAAGTCGATCTTGCGTTATAGGTCTTTATAGCAGAAAGCTTCAGCTCTTCTCTTCTCCTCCGCTGTTCCTGCTCAGCTGATCAAAACAGGAACTCCTCTGGCTTTCTCGTTGGTATTTGGTTGCCATGACAACTGGGATGTAACAAATGAGGAAATAAGAAACCAAATCCGGCCACTGACAAGCATCCAAAATATGGCATTGGCGATCGACCGTCCCAGATTCAAACCGTCTCCTGAAAACGGCGTGTCGGTTACGTAACGCTCGCTGACCTCGTTATTTCATCCCGTACTGTCCGACACCGTGTTTATCAATGGACTCGATTAGGATCACATTTCTCAGAAGTGGAGGATTACACGACGCACCGTAAAGCCCCGGCACGGTAAATGCGAGCGCTAATGCCGCTCAGAGCTAGCTAACGAGTCCGCGACCTTTGCACCGGCCCCGACTCGGAGCCGGCGCCGGTAAAAGACGTTCATTTGTGGCACCGCGCTATTTTAGGTCGATCTAAGGAGAACTCATTAGCAAACGGCCATGTCACGACGGCCTGAAGGCTATTGGGCTCAACGCAGCTTCATGTGATTGGCAGAGGTGGATAGACGAGCCAAAAGTGTACTCAGGCAAGAGAAACCTTACTTCAACAAGAATATTACTCAAGTAGAAGTACAACGTAGTGGTCCAAGAAATGACTCAAGTAAAAGCAACGACCGGAAACTATTGCCAGAAAAAAGAGCAACTGGACCAAACATCTGATTTATGATTTGAAGTCAGTGTGATTGGAAGGACAAAGTATTAAATAAGACACAAAAGCTATAAGTATTTCAAAGGATAAACCCCAAACATTTAAAAGAAAATAAAAAATCGTATCTGAAGGAGCTGTGCGAGAAAAACAAACGTTCAAATCCTTTAATATTGTCAACATAAAGCTTTAGTCGGTTCTGTTAGCGTTAGCGTTACTTACGTTACTTAGCGCCGAAATTAGCATACACGCTAACAACTGTGTAATAGACATTTCTTGAATCGAACGTTACGCTGGATCATCAAAACTAGAGCGCGCCAGAACAATTGGACAGGGACATTTTTGGTTCTGTTTTAGAAAATCAAGGTTGAAGTTGTGTATTAAGAGTTTTATGAACATATAAACAGCGGCCATTTGTCTGCGTCGTCTACAAACATTATAATTCATGTTTTTTATTTGGCCTTTATTGTGCACGCAACTATCCTAAACACTGTATATTTAAATATCTTGAAATGTGCTTTCTGAATCCCCAACATTATCCTGATGGAACCCGACCACAGTTTGGGAACGCGTCACAAGCGCTATAAATATATATATTCAAAACATCACGCAGACACAGAGTAAACTCACAAACTCCGCCAACAAAGACCATAAAACCATCTCATTGTCGCTAACACTGCCGCTAAAGCTAACGCAGGCTAACCCCTTCGGCCACAGCAGCACCGTGGATTGTAAACTGAGTGTAATCCAGTCCTGTCCTCGCCCGTGAGCCTGGTTCTGCTGGTGTTACGTAACGGGTCCAAATCCCTGGACATGGACCAATTCACGGCAGAAACCTGACATCGCTCCGTCCCAAGCACCAAACACAAGGGACAGAGACGTCATGGGAGTGTGGCGGTTCAGTCCCATCTGCGACCGTGCGTGCCGCCGCAGTGTCCTTGGGCAAGACACTTCGCTACAATGGCTGAGAACAAATGTAGTTCTAGAGTGAGTGGCTGCCGAGAGCGACGAAACTGCATGAGAGTCGATGATGACGGAATGTTCTCCTGTAAGAGCTCAAAACACAGCTAAACGGGAACTATTGAAGTCTACCACAAACATGCTAACTGTTAGCTTGTAGCCTACCTGACATCTTAAAGAATAAAATCAAGAGAAATTGCAGCTACGCTCACATTTTCGGGTCTGAAAGTGACGTGACACTTGCAGTAAGTCTCATCAAGACGTCTCAAAACAAAGATCCCAAAGACCCCCTTTGTCCAGGAGTGTGTGACTGTGGTCAGGAGGGACCAGCGGACTTACAGAGGTCACTCCAAGACTGAGGCGGAGCTGTTTGTTTCAGGTCGTTAGCAGCTGACTAATGCTAGTGGCTATGCATAATAACGTTAGCCTACTCTCAGACAGTTTTAAGGAGCCTCATTTCCAACTGTCCGGGGGTTATATTTTTAGGATCAGACACAAAGTCCGTGCTTCTTGAAAGCTTTGAGGGCGTGTCCGATCAGAGCGTGTCCGGTGCAGGGGGCGTGTCCGGTGCAGGGGGCGTGTCCGGGGCAGAGGGCGTCCGTGCAGAGGGCTTGTGGACGAGGAGAGCCAGATGGAAATGTCCACTAAAGTTTGTCTTTTAAGTGTCAGCGACTCGCCGCTGTAAGATCAAGATCAAAGCCAGAACTTCTGTCCGTCTTCAACCATCAACATCTTTTCTTTTCTGTTTTCCCATGACTCTGTTTTCATGTGACGTCTGAAACATGTTCGTTTCCCCCCCAAAAGCGTCCTAATCTCACAATGTCATTCAATTCCAACCGGTGAACCAGGGCTGTATCTGAGCGAACTTTTATCAGACAAAAAACAATGATTTTTTTTCATGTTTTGTGATATTCTTTCCCATTGAGTTTTACATTTTGACCCACTTCACTTTTGACGTCTTACTTCTCATAACAGAGAACTTACCGCCCAGTCGGGTGCGGTGTAGGTCCACACATGTAATCCAGTGAGCAAGCGAGCAGCAGCGTTAAAAAAACACACCAAAAGCAAGGAAAAAGTGGAAAAACTGTCCTTTTATTTACAAAATAGATCCAAATGTCTCGGGTTTACATGAGCGCGATGCTCTTTGTTGCTGGAGCTCGTGAGGTTATGATTTATTTCGGATCCAAACTTTCAATTCTTCGCCAGATTTGAACCCGGACCTAACTGGAGGATTATCTTACTGAGCACGTTTTAGGGAAGGAGAACAGCAAGGTAGAACATGCAAACTCCACAAAGGTCCGGGAAATATGGGCAAACTCTAACCTTTATGGGGCTCAGAACACAAAACAGTAGAAAAATACTCTTATATTTTACAAAAAAAACAAAGGATTAAGATTCAAATGTCTTTCGTTTTTGAGAGGTTTTACTTGCATTTGATGGGTTTGTGAAAGACTAAATGGAGAACGTGCAAGCTCCTCGCCGTATCCGACCGAGAAGGTGGAGAATGGTGACGTTCCCATTGAAAACGTTGGTCCTGTCGCGTCCCGTTGTTACACAAACAGTCTGATATCTACAGCAAACCTCCTCAGGGTTCAGACCGCGGCGGGCTTCTTTCACTCGGCACTGATGGGTTTGTGGAAGCTTGAGGTCAAAACGTAAAGACTAGATGGAGAACTTTGGTGGAAAAAGGAGAAGAAGTTAAAATTCCCATTCAAAAAGTTTTAAAAAAAGTTCCAAATCTGTCCCATTGTTCCAAAAACAGTCTGATATTTACAGAAACCCTCGCAGGGTTCAGACCATGGTGGACTTCTTCTCCTTGAAGTCGGCGTGGTCGTGGTAGGTGGTGATCATGTTGGCGGCGTCCCATCGTGCCACGGGGGCGGGCGAGCTCTGCATGACCACCAGGCGGATGGGCGACTGCGTGGGGGCCGGGTCCGGGGCGTACTCCTTGGTGGGGTCCTTGCCTCGGCAGTCGTACATGATGCAGGAGATGAGGAAGACGAGCAGCAGGATGACGTAGCTGGCGATGAGGATGCACAGGTTCAGGGTGACCGGGTCGATCTCCTGGTAGTTCTCCAGGAAGCCCATGGCGCAGGGAGCCGCCGAGGCCGCCCCGAGACGAGAGCCGCGAGGGCCGCAGACTGTGGGGGGGAAGAGAAGGGTCACAGTTAGATGTCGACCGATGACGATGTGACGATGCGCAACACTTTTGTTTTCGCTCCCATTTTTCAGGAGATGACTCAAAGATATGAAACGTTCTGTAAACGCAAAAGACCCATATCTCCCAAATTCTGAGTCAACTCAAAGCCCACTCTCAGATGTTCCGTTTGACTTCATTGGGGGTCTGAGGTCGGAAAACCAGTCAGTGTCTGGCGTGACCGTCAAACTGACCGCTGAAGTTGGGACATTGGACCTGAACACGCTGTCGTTCGCGGCCCAGAGCTTCACAAACGTGTTCAGAGAGTCACACGGGTCTGAGGGCCGCTCATCCACCATCAGCTCATGACAGTGCACAGCTCCAACGTTGAAGGATCTGGACACAGTTACCTGAAAGCTGGAAACGTGCCGCAGTTCTTGGCTCGTTTCTTCTTCAGTTCTTACTCAAGACAAGTCTCCAACAGGTTTGGACTGATTCGTGAACAATATTTGCGAGATCTGGGTCTTTTGTGCAAATAGAACACTTTAGGCTCATAGAAGATGGGAGCAAAAACAAAAGAATCGTGGCCTGTGCTGCAGCTTTAAGACAGTTGTCCCGTGAAAGTGAATCAGAATCAACAAACTGCAGTAAGATGGATTTGTTACGCAAGTATTGGTCTTCTGTGTGTGCATCAGCAGCTGCTCAGGTTCTTAGTGACGTGATAGTTCCTCTCAGAGTTCCTCTACCAGAGAAGCTCAGAGTGGAAACTGTAGAGCCCAGAGACGTAAAACCACTTTTAGTCAATCAGACGTCCCTGAACGAGGCGCCAAAAATAACTGAACCCTTTACCTGAACCTAAGGGAGACACAAACTGGGTCTTTTCTTTTTTTTTTATCAAACGAGAACTCCAAGACTGTTTGATTGAAGGTCAGATGTGTTTTTGAATTCATGATGTGTGTTGTTGTTTTGTATTGTTTGTGACATGTTGTGTGACATGAGCTAATGGAACACACTTGTCCTTATCAAATAAACCTAAATAAACACGTTTCAGACATAAACCCACTGCTGAACCATGGATGAAGGAAACGGCCCAGACGCAGGACCAACAGCGAAAGGCTCCTCAGACTCTGACCAGATGCTGACCAGGTTGACACGGCCACGGCCTCCAAACCTTATAAAACTCATCCAAAAACTAAATCCAGACGGTTTTACAGGCTCCGCGCACATATTTTTGACACGCATCAATTATTTCTTGACCGCAAATGTATATGAAACCCTTGAACAATGAACAAATGTCAACGAAATGATCTTAAACCAGGATTAACTCAGAACAAAACCTGGACTGAAGCAGAATTACAGTCCAGCTCTAGTCCGTACGGGGAAGGAAAAATAGTATTGTTAGTGGAATATGGACATTGCCATTAATATTATAACATCTCTTCTTAAATCTGTTGGCATTGGTGAGTTTTCTGTATGGAAACTTCTCCTGAAAATACAGAACAATCGTCAGAGAAACTGTGCCATTTGAAGGAACATCTCCTCTTTCTACAGCAGTTCACAATCTGACAACAGTCAAAGCAGTTTGCCCGTGAACAAGGCCCAATAAAGCACGGAACGAATACACGGGAAACGACAAACGAAAGTCTAACCTTGTGTGGTTGGCTTGGTTCTTCCTCCTCCGTCCTCTTCGATCTCCTCAATCCAGTTCGTGAGACGAGCCTAGAGTCAACAGACCGAGGTAAAAATACTCTAATCCCTTCTCTCGCTCCTCTTTCCTCTCTCTTTCTCGTCTTTCTTCTGTCCGACGTGTTGTTCTGCGATCGAACTTCCCCTATAATAACTTAATCCAGCCTACAGATTTGCGGTTAGATTATATCATCCGGGGTCAGGATATGGCGCAGACCGGTGTTGGAGAGAGCGAGAGCGAGAGGGGCGTGTAATCGGGGAGATGAGAGAGGCCCTAATCTTGATTGTGAGTGGGATTATTGGGCGAGCGAGCCATCTGTCTGGCCAGCAGCTCAAGAGCTAACATGCTAACGGCGCTAACGGCGCTAACGGAAGGCAATCTGCTGGAGTCATGCTTTGTACCGCATTTTGAATTGAAAATATTTTCAAATTACTGGGAAAAAGAAGGGCATATTGTTGCGACGGATGAAGAATGGGAACATATTTGGCGCATTTCGATAGGAGAGAATTCTGGATTGTTTTGGCCCTGATTTAACTCTTTAAAGCGCGTTCACCCCGTGTTCTGTCACTGCAGTTTGCTCAGATTAAATGTAGTTATGTTAAACTTTCAGCATTTCACCGAGTTCATTCTTAGAAAAAACAAAACAAAATCATAATTTGGTCATATTTTGTGCAAGTGCATATCAGTCGAAAGTTTATATTTCAAGTGTAAATGTGATCGAACAAATCTCAAAAAGGTAATGAATAAATTGTGGTTGCCAGGAGCCCATCATTATTGTCTGACTGTCTGTAAAACAGTGGACTGAGATTAAATAAAGTCGTAAATTATTGTCAACATTAACATTCCACTTGACATAAACAATACGTTGCAGGGACATAGAACCTCTGCGATGGAAACACGAGATGGATACCTTTGGAACGTGCATTTGGCAGAAGGAAGCAAAAAGACCATTAAAAAGAAACAGAAACAGCATTGGACGTTTATAAAAAGTAAAAGTACCTTCACAGTTCATTTGAAAAGTTTTGTAGATGAATCATACGGTTTATTTGTTTGTTTGTTTATTTGTTTATTGATTAATTTTTCATCTTTCATTTTATTTTATTTATACAGGGAAAACCCAATGAGAACATTTCTCTTTTTCATGGGTCCCTGTTCAAACACAAAATAAACAACAAACACAGGATACTAAAGACAAATAAAACATTCAATAGAATTAACCAATTCATAAAAACATGTATCAAAATGCCAATTAGAGCTTTAGACGCAAACAAAAGGCCGTGCTGTTCTCTTCGTGATGATGATTGCCTTTCTACTTTAGATTAAATTCACAGTGGTGAGTTCTGTTTCCTGTAATAAATAATAGCAAAAACCAAATAATAATGTAATAAAAAAAGAAAAAGAAAACTACCCAGGGTTTTATAAATTAAATCATGTGTATGTACAGAAAAAGCTTATTCAACGCTTAATCCTGACCTGAATACACACTACAATCCAAAATCAAGATTGTTCAATATGAGGACACACAAACAGCATATCGCCCAGGCAACCAGAAAAGTTACATAGTGCACCTTTAAACAAAACAAAGAAAACATGTAAATGAACGCCGCTAAAACAGTTTGACATTACTTATGATGAAGAAGCTGTATCATTTCACTTTGCACCAGAAGAGGGCAGCATTTAGCAACACTGACTACAGCGGCGTGCAAAGAAGTGCGAGGACCACGCTTGACTCCACTTCTGAACCGTCCCGTAGTCCCCCCCATCTGCGCTAAAGTTATGAGCTCCAACAATGTACGGCGTAATAATGAGATGTAAAAATAAGCAAAACATTTTTTTTTAATAATAGGAAATTTGTGAATTATTTATTTATTTATGTATTTGTTTGTTTATTTTACCTTCACATTTAAATTACACTGGACAAATCAGGTGCATTGTTTGGCAAATGAAAAATTCTAATGGATTCTGCACAGCATGTGGCTAGCTCAATGTTAGCGTCAGTACTTCCTGTTTCTATGGGTTTTTTCCCCTGCGTCAGTCAAAAAAAAAAGAATAAATATATAAGATTAGGCAGTGAACAGCGTGTTGTGGCGTTAAAGACTTTACAAAGCAGGAGAATACTTCACCAAACTCTAACCATAACGTTTGTGTGTTTATAAAGTGCTCGTGTCTCAATGCTAACGCTAATTCTACAGTTGAGGCATGAAACATATGGAAAATAAAACATATTATAATGACAAACTGAAATAATCTTCACTTTACACAATCAGACAGTCTTTACTTTACAATTTATTTGGCTGTTTATTTTACATTTTTACATTTGAATAAAAGCTAGCATTAGCTGTGGGAAACGGTTAGCTTAGACCATTGAAGGATTTTGGAGCAGTTCAACACAAACATTTAAAATAGCAGCAGTAAGTGCACAATAATACGAATAATGCACATTTTCACTCAGCATTATCATGTGTGTAACTGAATTCACTTTTATATTTAAACTGTTATTTGTTTTAACTTATTCTATGGTCACATGGTCTGTCAAAAAACTTCTGTGTATGTGGTTGTTTTTAATGTTTTACTTTGAGCTTTTTGCACACGTTTTCCAGCGTGCTTAATGGAAAATAAACAACATTTAACATTCAACCGGTGTTTTCCACTCTCACGTCGTAAAATCAGGTATAATCCGCGGCTGACCTCTGCGCGTTCATCCGCTTTCATCAACACCGGAGAAACAGATCCGCCTGACCGCCCCCTCTCGGCCAATCACAGTGCACCGCGACGGGCTCGGCCTGCGAGAGGTCGAAGGGCGCGGTGGTTTTCATGACGCCGTGACGCAGGCGACATGTGGCTTTCATTCGTGCTGTTGTGTAAAACCTGAAAACGCCTGGTCCCACTGCGTGATGTCATCCAGTGGTAGTCCAGAAAGACCCTCAGGAGGTCTCGGGAACGCTGAAGATTTCGACCTCCGACTCGGAAAAATGGGCTTCAACACCAGTTTGGATTTTGTCGACTAAAATACTTCATAGTTTTTGTAAATATTTTTTGCTGATTAAAACTAAATAAAAAGTCATCATGAAGACTAAAACTATGACTGAAATTTTATGCATTTTCCCGAAATAAAGTACCAATATTTTTGTGGATTAATAAAAAAACGAAATTCCACTTTTCAGTCAGAAACAAATTTAATCAACAAACTGTTTCGCTGTGTAAAACTAAACATAATCATTGGCTACATCTATAACCCAAATTCAGCTTTAGTTTATGAATGAAAACATCATCTTCATCATCTTCATCAGCAATTGGCAAACCAGAAACAAACACATCCACTCACGAAGTTCTCCAAACACAAATATGAGTTTTTACAGTCAAGTTAGAGCGATGCAAACTTGTGTTGTTGTTGTTGTTGTTGTTGTTGTTGTTGTTGTTAGTTTATATCATATGCTTGTTTCAATGCTGTTTAAAACAACACTCATTGGACCGATATCACGATACTTTATTCCTTGGTGTCGGATCCAAACAAATCACCTTTTTTGCCCTTCACTGTACAAAACGGATCGAACTTGTCAAACATTGTGGATTCAGCAGATTTTACAGTGCAGCTCTGTTGACCTGAACCAGGTTCATGTCCTGAAGGAGAAACTCTAAACCGTCTCCAAATATTATGAGACTTTCTTTGTCCTGCAGGGTTTTTCCCAAATAAATAAAGCTCCGAGTGTCAAGGCGATCAGATCCTTGTGTAAAGTCTCAGGGTTTGGACCCAAGGCCTCAGGGTTTTGGATCAGAACCAGGTCTCAGGGTTTGGATCGAGAACCAGGTCTCAGGGTTTGGATCGAGAACAGGCCTCAGGGTTTGGATCGAGAACAAGGCCTCAGGGTTTGGATCGAGAACCAGGCTCAGGTTTGGATCGAGAACCAGGTCTCAGGGTTGATCGAGAAAGCCTCAGGTTTGGATCGAGAACAAGCCTCAGGGTTTGGATCAAGAACCAGGTCTCAGGTTTGATCGAGAACAGGTCTCAGGGTTTGGATCGAGAACCAGGTCTCAGGGTTTGGATCGCAGAACCAGGTCTCAGGTTTGGATGGAGAACAAGGCCTCAGGGTTGGATGGAGAACAGGTCTCAGGGTTTGGATCAAGGGCGTGGCCTCAGGGTTCGGATCAAGGACGAGCCTCAGGGTTCGGATCAAGGCGTGGCCTCAGGGTTCGGATCAAGGGCGTGGCCTCAGGGTCAGTGCCATGGAAGCCTTTGCGGTGGATTCCTGTCATTCCTTTTTTGAACCAGTAAAAGCACAGTTTACATCTGAACCTTCGTTTATTATATTCATCTCCTTCGTCTCCTGAAGCACCATCGAAGCAGCTTTAGTGCATCACTGTTGGCAACAGCAGACTTAACTCCTGCTGAAGGAACGGGCTAACCACTCTGCCAGAGGGAGTGTCTGTGGATGGTCCAGATAAGATCTAGAGCCGGTCTTCCTTCCTCTTTTGAGTCTTTGTGTTTGTGTTTGGATCCACCGCCGCTTCCTCTGGACCAGACACTCAGGCTCAAACCGGTCTGAGACAAAAAGAATCGGGTTAAATGTGTCTCCCAGTGCAGTGCCAGAGAAAGGACTAAACTTAAAGCCCCAGCACGGAACTTTTACCCAAAAAAAACAGACATGTTTTTAATGTATTTTTAATGGTTTTATTGCACTGGCCTTACTGTGAGCCGCATCGCCCCAAACCTGACTCGTACTTGGCCTGGAGGAGTCTTCTTCTTGTTTCCATGGAGACACAGTCGCCTAAAACATATCTGACAAATGGACATGAAGGAGAAGCAACGGTTTGCATTTTGAAGGACCGGTTTTGTCCCATCTCTGACATCCTCCCCTGCAGAACACATCCTGACTTTGGTTTGGTCAATCTGGGCCGCAGCTGAAGGCCGGCCCGTTCTGATTGGCCACAGATAATCCATTCCCACCCGGTCCGTCTGTGGTGGTCCCGGGCCGGGGTTACGCAGAACCCAGCGAGGGCCGATGTCCCTCTTGACGTCAGCAGAGCGGGCGTCCTTGTCCTGTCCTCGGAGTCCATCTGAAAACACATAAACAGCACACGCCCAAACGTCTGCGGACCGCCCACTTATGTAACGCACACGGTCAAGCACTTGGAACGTAAACACTGTGTGAAGATGAAGATGGAACGGCTCGGCTCCAGGTTCCAGTCCCTCTTGAACGTGAGACGTTCTTCTTCTGCTGTAAAACGTTGCTTAATCCGCTTTAGTCTTTTAGTCCCAAACGACGAGTTTGATTTTACGACTTTCTCTTGCGAAATGGATCAATATTTTGTGTGAAGCCCCTGTTGTGATTTCGAGCATTACAAAATATACATTGAAACCATTTAAAGTTCCTCATTCAACTAAAAGATAATTCTACTCAAGATTTAGCTAAAAGCCTTTATTTTGTTGAATCAAAGGTTAAATTGTCTGTAAATGTGTTTCTTTTACGTGTACATTTTGAACAGTCTCTTATATTTGTCTACTTTTCATCACAAACGGCTTCTTAATTTTTGTAAAACTATAATTTATATTCATTATCATTTATATCATTTATATAACAGTTATATCCCTCCAAATAAAATAATAAAAAATATTATTTATTATACGCAATGTTTTTTTGTCTTCAATTATGTGCGGCTAGACAACACAAAACAGTGACAAACTCTGACTTGATCTCGTGCTAAAGCGCCGTGTGTCCACTGATGCTAACGTATATGTCGAGCATTAGCAACACAAAGCTAGCAAAGCACGTTAGCATTAGCCGTTTCCTGTTTCTCGCCAAAGCGTTCCATAAAGCGGCGTAGAGGCTTTGCCGAGAAGTCAAAGAAATGAGGCAAAACTGTTCCTGTGCACGCTAGCTTTAGCCACGCCCCTCACGAAAAGCATAATTCCGCTACAATTTATATTTTATTTATTAAGAAAACATTTGTTAAGTTTTGGGTGATGTCGGTTGCTCACGTAGCAATTTCGCCACCGACAGAGACGCAACGTGAACACCACTGAACACAATCAAGAGACCAAGAAAAAAATCTGTTTCTGTCCCCGCGTTTCTGTCTCCATAGTTACGGATTGTCCACAATCTGATCACTGGTCCAACTGCACCTGTCCAACCAAAGCCACGACATCTGCAGATTAACGGTAACGTAATCCATCTTCTCGGTTGGGCGCGGTTGTCGTGCAGGGGTTTTCATTCAAACCGCACAATTGGTTTGGACTGTGGAGGCCTCAAATTCTGGTCCCGACCCCAGATTGGAAGTGATAAGGTACAACGCCATCCATTACACGCCATGCAGAGGCCCAGACCAAAACAAAGAAACGTAGAGCGAAAATAGAAATACTGAAGAAGCTTCTTGGATGAGTGGAAATGTAGAAATGTGTGTCCGGTTTGACAGAATTCTATTTTCTTTAATGATGGAAACTCCCTGGTGACGAATGAGGGATTACACAGTGTGAAAAATACAATGAAAGTGGCGTCAGAACAATGATTTGTGGAAACAGCGGTTCATTTGTTTTTGTGAGTGACTTGGGTCTGATTTATTATTTCTCATCTTTATTTCAGTTTGATTCATGTCGAGCTTGTTCTTTGACTCGAGCGGATCTGTGTCGTTTGCAGACGTGCAGAGGAAAACTTCTGGAGTTGATTTATGTGAGGAATGTTGAGACGCCTTTGGTCTGAGGGTCTGAACGAGCGAGTTCAAGATGGAGCCACGCCCTGCTCCCAAACTCTGTATGGAGGGAGGGAGAGGGGGGAGAGGGGGGAGAGGGAGGGAGAAGAGGAGAGAGAAGAGGGAAAGAGGGGGAGAGGAAGAGAGAAGAGGAGAGAGAGGGGGGCGAGAGGGAGGGAAGAGGAGAGAAGAGGAGAGAAGAGGGGAGAGGAGAGAGAGAGGGGAGAGGAGAGAGAAAGGGAGAAGAGGGGAGAGGAGAGGGAGAAGAGAGGAGAAGAGGATAGGAGGGGGAGAGAGAGGGAGAAGAGAGAGAAGAGGGAGAGACAGAAGGGGAGAGAAGAGAGAGAGAGGAGAGAGAGGGGGAGAGGAGAGAGAGGAGGAAGAAGGGGGAGAGGGAGGAGAGGAGAGAGAGGGGGGGAGGAGGAGGGAAAAGAAGGGAGGAGAAGAGGGGGAGAGAGGGGAAGAAAGGGAAGAGGACGGGTGTGAGAGAGGAGGGGACAGAGAGGGGGGAGAGGGGGAGATAGAGAGGGAGAAGAGGGGAGAGAGGAGGGAGGAGAGAAGGGGGGACAGAGAGGGGGGAGAGGGGGAGAAGTAGTGGAGGGGGATAAGAGGGGAAGAAAAGGGAAAGGAGAGAGAGGAGGAGAGAGGGGGAGAGAGGGAGAGGGGAGAGGGAGAGAGGGGGGAGTGAGAGGATAAGAGGAGAAGGGAGGGAGAAGAGAAGAGGGGAGAAAGAGAGGGGGAGAAGAGAGAGGGGGAGAAGAGGGAGAGAGAGGGAGGTTGCAGAAGAGCCCGGGAGCCTAGGGACAAGAGGTGAGAGCGGGAGGAGAAAGAGGGGAGGAGAGGGAGATGAAGAGGGAGGAGAAAGGGAGAAGAGGGAGAGTGAGGGGGGAGACGGGGGGAAGAAGAGGATGAGAGGACAGGAGGGGAAGATAGAGAGGGGGAGAAGAGAGAGAGAAGAGGGAGGAAGGGGGGAGAGGGTAGATGAGGAGACAGAGGGAGGAGGAGAGAAAAAGAGAGTGACGTCATTAAACTTAAAGGGGCTGTTACCTATTTTTACTTTCTTTTGAAAAAACATGGTTCATTGTCAAAACTCTTCACCAGCTGCACAATGTGCCTCTCATGAACCTCGATGCGTCTCGGAATATTCACCACGATGAGTTATTCAGCAACTTTTCAACGAGCCCAGAACCAGTTTTTACCAGTCCTGAGTAAGAAGCTAAACAAACGATTAGCATGGCTAACAAGACCATAGGCATCTAACAAATCAGTCATGCTAACAACATTAGCATGCTAACAAACATCAGCATGCTAACAAACATTCAGCATGCTAAAAACATCAGCATCTAACCAACATCAGCATGCGCATGCTAACAAACATCTGCATGCTAACAAACGTTTAGATGGTTTGGTCACATTTTGACCCAATCAGAGGCTTTAATCTGCGCTGGGGCAAAACAGTGAAAAGCAGGTACCGCCCCTTTAGGGGGGGGGGCTTGGTGAGTGTCATGTCAGCTCAGAAAAGAATATTCAGGTAAAAGTGAAATTGAAGTGAATTTGGTTGAATTTCAAATACATGTTTTTATATATGTTTTGCATTGGTTCCGGTCTTTGTCCCCGGGGGGTTTGACCTTTGGTTGCGTGCTGCTGGCCCTCAGGAGCAGTGGACCATCTCCAGGGCCCGAGCTACACTTGGTCCAGACTATTGTAGCTGGAGGACTTTACCTGTGGCGCACGCACACAAACGCAGAGTGGAACAGGTAAACTCCGCTCGGGAGTCGAACCCGTAAGCTTCTTGCTGTGAGGCGTGAGGCCACTGTGACGCCTGAAGAAAAGAACATGGTCCATGACCTGCTCTGGCAGCTTGATTTAGAACTTAAAATAAGAATAGTTCATTACTTGATCATAAATGATCAGGACTTTCTGTTAGCACTCCATCTACTGGCCGCAGAGGGAATTACCATGGAGAAATAAACAAGCGCTAGCTCTTCCCGACGTGCTAATGTTAGCACACAGTTGTGACGAACGTGATTTGAGTTTGTGATGATTTATGGACTTAAAAACAGCACACGAGACCCCCAGAGCCCTCACCTTTAATGTCACCAATCTGGGACATTTGAAACTGAGTGTTTTTGTGAGGCTCAAAGAAGAAGCAGAGATGAACAGGATGAACCATGTTCAGAAGTCACACATGTTCTTGAAATACATGTGTGAATCTTAAACTATGTCTTTGCTTCAGTGGGACACGTTCGACAGCAAAACATAAATAATAATACAAGGAAAAACAAACAAACAAATGTGTCTCTTTTGCCTGATGAATGAGTGAAAATGACTTTCCCACAGCTGGTCCGAACCTGTCCTCCAGTCGCTCGTTTGTGTTTGACGTCACCACGGCGATGCACCCTCCGGAGGCCGTCAGCCCCACTCAGTCCAGACCAGAGCCGGATCCAGGTCCCGCTGAGCCCATTCACACAAACCCAGCGAAAACAAGCAGAACGAAGGAGGAAGAGGAGGAAGAGATAACGAAGAAAGACGTAGAGAGAGAGATGGAGAGGCGCAGAAGGGGAGAGATGACCAGAGAAAGGAGAGGTCTGCAGCTCCTCAACACAACAAGCCTTTTGGACCCTCCGACCGAGCCGCAGACTTTGCACAGCTGCGAAGTCCAAGGGGGCTTAAGGCCGACAGTGGGCCATAAACTAAAAAAGAGAAATCATTCAAATAAAGGGAAATGAGAAATATGTCAAAATAAAAGAAAATAAATAAAAAAAAATAAAATAAAAAAAATAAAATTAAATAAAATAAAAAAATAAAATAAAATAAAATAAATAAAATAAAATAATAAAATTAAATTAAAATAAATAAAATAAAATAAAATAAAAATAAAATAATAAATAAAATAAATTAAATTAAATTAAATTAAATTAAATATTAAATTAAATTAAATAAATTAAATTAAATTAAAAGAAAAGAAAAGAAAGAAAATAAAACATAATTAAAAGAAATAAAACATAATAACTTAATCACCCAGTAAAATGACAATAATTCTAGAATGAATAATGTTATGACTGATGTAATCGTCTCCTGTGTTTGACAAAGGTTGACTTACTCAACATTCTGAACAGAAGCGAGGATGAAATGTCAGAGCAGGGTTCAAACCACTTCTGTTGGTTTTTCACTCCGGGCGCGTCAAAGCGCTCACGGTTCACAAGGAAATGCCTGATCATCGGAGAACGTGCGTCGCGGGCTCGCCATCATCAGCTAGTAGGCCGCCCTGCTGCTCAAAACGACCGGACTCGGTTTCAGAACTTTATATTTGGGCCTCAAAACTCCTGCTATACACAGCAGATGGATCACGTTGGAGCACACTTTGACATTAGGAAAAAGGTGATACCGAAGAATGGATGACGCAAACTGGCCCATATAATATAAACAATAATTTCACTTAAAGGACTTAAAGCAGAACTAAGTAACTGATGGAGCGCCCTCAGTCTCTGGAGTAAACATTGACCGTTTCTTTCTTTCTTTATCATATTAAGACAAAAAAATCTTTCACGTTGCCAAACATAATAAAAGAGCCAGGTTTCCAGGAAGTCTTTGTTTCCACCCAGAGACAGCAGGGGGCACGGACACTTCAAACGCCCGAAAACACATATTAACCATCGCAGGGCTTAGAAAACGTTACTAAGGTCAAATGTTACTAGTCCTGCTTTAATTGAATGTTGACGCCTTGACCGACTTGGACGCGATGGACTCGATCGATGGGCAAAATGTGCCGTCATTTGTTCTTTGTTTCATTCATCGCGGGGTTGTTGCCTCTGCGTCGCGGTCTCTGTTGAAATGTAAAACTGCGAAATAATGAAAAATGAAAACGCAGAGACAGAGAAACCTGCTGGAGTTAAAGCTGACGGAGAACCTGCTCATTTTGAAGGCCCGTGACCTTCTCGTCCTCCTCGTGTCTGAGTCTTGATCAAAGCCTTCTGAAGACACCCACCCTCTGGTTATGCCCCCCCCCCGCCCCGCCCCCCCGCCGCGTCCTCTGCCCCGGTCGTCTGGATTACGTTTCTCGCTGAGGAGGCACAGCTTGTTTCTGTTAGCGTTCTGTTTCTCAATCCGCCGTGTTTTCTCTCTCTCGCTCTTCTCGTTCCAGTTGTTAATGCTCCGAGAGGCCCGACTTCCTGCCAGATGATGCCAGGAGATAAACGTGAGTCCGCGCCTTTGGACCACTGGGACGTGTCGCTGTTGCAATCCCACCGTTTCTGAAGCCAGAGTTCTGTGTTTGGTTGAATGAAGTCTTTGTTTTGCGTCCGAAATGAACAGAACCAGAATCGACTTCAGAAAACGGCAGATTTGACCTTCGACCAACTGTGCAGCGGCTCGAGCCCACTAGAACTTTATATAAAGTGCGGTTCATACAAAGATTGGAAAACAAAGTGCTTCACAGGTTGAAAACAAGCCCCCGTGGTCCGGTGGTCGAGTGGCGATGGCACAGCGCGCCGCAGTGTCGTGAGTTCAGATCCCGACCTCCACGGTTTGCTGCATGTCCTGCTTCTCATCCCCATTTCACACTGTCCTTTCCTGTCATAAAAGGTCAAGTGTCCAAAGCGTCTGGCCCAAAGACACAACATCAACACCCTCAGACCCCCCCAGCCCCCTCAGGCCCCCTAAGCCCTCCTCACCCCCCCTCAAACCCTTCAGGCCCCCCAGGACCTCTCGGCCCCCCTCAGACCCCCCTCAGACCCCTCACGCCCCAGGACCCCCTCAGACCCCCTCAGACCCCCTCAGGCCCCCCTCACGCCCCCTCAGACCACGCCACCTCAACCCCCTCAGACCCCCCTCAGGCCCCCGTCAGACCCCCTCAGACCCCCTCAGACCCCTCAGGACCCTCTGCGCAGTACATAACTGCTCCGCTCTTTTGACAGACAAACCACGTCACGCAGTGGAGAACTCCGAGTGACGCACTTCAGACCCTCTCAACCTGCTCTCAAACCCCGTCCAAGTCCAGGGCCGAACCAGCCTCTAGAGCAGGTCTAACCAGGTCTAGAGCAGGATTAAACAAGGCCTGTACAAGGTCTGCAGGACCAGGTCTAAACCTGGTCAGAATGAGAGCTTTGGCGCGTGAGCCCTTCACCAGAACTAAACCAGGACTCAGAGGAAGACTAAAGAACCCAGTTTAAACCCGTTACTATGGAAATGAGCCACGCCTTTCATATTCACATAATGTCCAGTTCTGACCCAGGATTAAACCTAGTTCTACTCCAATCCATCCCAGGTCCAGCCCAGGTCCATCCCAGGTCCAGCCCAGGTCTTGGCATGGTCCAGCCCAGGTCTTGGCATGGTCCAGCCCAGGTCCAGCCCAGGTCCAGCCCAGGTCCAGCCCAGGTCTTGGCATGGTCCATCCCAGGTCTAGCCCAGGTCTAGCCCAGGTCTTGGCATGGTCCAGCCCAGGTCCATCCCAGGTCCAGCCCAGGTCCAGCCCAGGTCTCCGGCTCTGACGCAGGCGGCGCAGCAGTAGTAGTGTCTTGTATCAGCGGGGCACATAGCGACGATGGGGCGGGTTATTTTTAGCCCCGCGTGGCTCGTCCCGGGGCAGGTTCAGCCGCCGAGGGCCGACTCTTCCTGCAGCCGAGCTCAGATTTATGTCCCGCTGTGACGGCTCCGCTCCAGACCCCTAGCTTGGCCTTTGGGCGCGGGGCGGTTCTGTCGCAAAGATTTAAACTCCAAAACACTTCAGAATGTCCGCACTTTGACCTTTGCTTTTCAAGACCCTCAAAGACTCTCGTTTCAGCAGGGGAACTGTAAACATACAACAAGTCACACTCATGTTTTCAATCATCAAACTGGTCAAACCTCCGAGTCCGAGCTGAGAGAGGTTTTGACACTGCTTTGGTCTGTAAATGTTCTCCCCTTCACCAGGAGGTCCTCAAACGGATCGGGTTCGGCTTCATCTGAGCGAAACTGAGTCCAACTGACGCGTTTAACTGAACCACGGTTCTGATCGAGGTTCACGGTGAGGGTCACACTGGAAACATTGATCTGCGCCTGCTTCAAAAGCCCTTTTCTCTGAAGATCAGGCTTCAGAGTAGAACCTTCATACACCAAACTTGGACCCAACAAGATTCTAAGCCTGATTTTGCGCAGTGGTCCTCAGACTTTCCACACAAAGAACCCCCCCAGATCTGAACCAGGTCTGAACACTGGACTGTTCCAGGTCGAAACTGTGGCTGAAAGAGGTCTAAAATGGAACGACACACAGTTCTAAACAAACCAATCTTTAAAGCGCCCCCTACAGGTCGGACGACTCTTTGAACTAAAACTCATTGAACTAGCTTAAACTTAGCAAAATGTTATCTCAGAACAGCTCCTGTTTTAGGTTTATAACTTCACTTCCTGTTTGTAATTGATGACATCACAGTAGGAAATTACCCAGCAGCCACTGGGCCAAAACTCATCTCATGTCACTATTTATTTATTTGAAAAAATACAAATATACGAGAGCGACTTTATTTTGTTGAATTCATGTTTAAAGAGTCAAAAAAGAAGTTTATTTTGTGTAAATTCTGCATAAACTTTGACTGGAATGAGTGTCCCTGCTGTGATGTCACTTCCTGTCTCTGCTGATGTCACTTCCTGTCATTTTCTACAGATTTTTCCACGTTTTCTCCACAAATACCTGCTCGATCGGCGTAAAACCATCATGTATATGTACGACAGGTTTAAACACACCTCTTAAACCTCTTAAAAACCTGTCACGGGCCCTTTAAGTTGACAAATACTTCAATATTTAATACTACAGAAGGATTTATCACTGCTGGAGACAGATTTACTCTCTATCGTTTCTAATCTGCTCATTATGAATATAAATGTTTGGAATAAAGGTTGTTTGAACGGCTGAAAGAGCTTTGTATTCATAATATTGAATAATAATGAGCTGAAGCGTGTGTATTTTACCTTTAACCCTTCATTACAACCCTTGAGTTTGTTTTCCTTTGAACTTAGTATATTCAGTAAGTGAATTTATCAGCCATATTCAGCTCATAGTTGTTTAAAATACTGATCAATAATCAAACATCTCTAAACGTGTATTTTTTAAACTTTTGTTTGGAAAGTGAGCGTCACATGTGGAACAAAGACTTTAAAGTTCTGTTTTCCACTTTCGAGACAAGCGCCTGTAAAACGGCTCAGACCAACATTAGAACAGTTCTAAAGCCACGTCACGCTCGACTCGGACCTTCTGCTCAGGTCAGAGCTTTGGGCCGTCACGTCTGACACGTGAAGACGCCAGGAATCAAAAAGGACAGAACTTCGCTTTAATGTTCAGGAAATCAAGCGTGAAATCCATTTTATTCATTTTTTTTAAAGAAAACACATTGTAATAAAAACATGTTTTAGGCCCTGCTTCAGAAAGGTTTTCAGTCAGGGAATTCAACCCAAAACCTCCTCACTGAGAGGCAGGACCCACCACAGCGCCTCAGCACATTGAGCTGTACGTCGTCAGGACATATGTAGCACGTTTAACAAAAATAAGAAAATCTGGTGTCCAAATCTTTTTCGTGGAGTATAGCTTTAAGGCACTGTAGAACATTCCAGACAAAAAAAAAAAAGTACACAAAAGTACACAAAAGTACACAAAAGGTAAAATGGTGCATCTTTAAAAACACATTTAAGCATTATTGTCCTTTAAAGCTTTGGCATCTCATGAACTTAAAAGAATGCATTTAAAAACACTTCCATCAGCCAGATATTCCCTCTTCAGGATTTGTTAGCGCTCCACCTACTGGCAGCGGAGAGAATTACATTGGGAACCAAAAAGCTAGCTTGCCCCCCCCCCCCCCCGACATGCTAACGTGAGCGTGCAGTGGTAATGAACGAGAGTCGAGGCAGAAACGCTCGGCGCGAGTCTGATCGGAGAGGATTTGAGGACTCGAAAACGGCACCGGGGACCTCCAGATCGCCGGGAAATTTGAAACGGAGTGTTTTGTGAGGCTCCGAGAAGAAGATGAGCTCGTAAACAGGATTCACGACGCTAAAAAACAAGTGCCGCCGCGTTGATCATGGAACGTCATTACGCGATTTGGAACGTCATTACGCCATTTGGAACGTCATTACGCGATGATTAAAAGCTCAAAGTTCATTTTGTTCTGGATTCTTCTCCGTAAATGTTGGACTTGATCCTGCGTCTCGACGGTCCAGTCTTCACAAAACCGTTTCCGTGTCATTTTTCCTCCAAATGCTGCGCGTGACAGGCGCTCCTCTGGTTGGTCACGAGCGCCGTCTGACTCTCCCGCCGCCGCTCCTTCTTGCGCTCCGTTCGCACCCTCCAGCAGACGGCGCTGGACGCGAGCAGCACCACGCCGGCGGAAAGCAGCACCAGGCCGAGGTAGGAGATGGTGGAGCCGTGCGAGTTGAAGCTGTAGGCCACGGCGGTGACCACGACCCCGGCGATGAGCACCACCACGCCGAACGGGACGGTGCAGCGGTAGCACGACAGCTCCGCCCCTCCCGTCGCCGCCGACAGCTGGCCCTCGTTGACCAGCGGGACGGTGACGGTGACGTGGCGCTCGGGGCTGGGGGGGACGGAGTTGGGTTTGTCGGACGGGGCTGGGGTTTTCATGGCGCTTTTGGCGACGTGGACGTCTTCGGGCATCGCAGGACGGGCGGCGGACAGACCAAGGGCAGCTCGGAGCTACGGGATCTGGAAAGAGACGAGAAGGGATTGAAACGAGGTCTGACAAATGCTAAAGTCCATTTGAACGATCAATAAAAAAGTATGAACACAAGATGGAACCAGGTAAAAGCCCCCCGAGATCGAGACCTCTTTTACAAGGACGACGACAGCAGATTATAAAGGATTCTCTTTGGGGTTTTTTGAAGTTCCTCGAAAACCCATAATTGAGACCATTTCTCCCAACCTCAAGTCCACGTGAAGAGTCTTTGGGTTTGAGGCGAGTTGATTTGTCCTGTTCCAGTCCGAACAGATCGAGTTCCGGTCCGAACAGATCGAGTTCCGGTCTGAACAGATCGAGTTCCGGTCCGAACAGATCGAGTTCCGGTCCGAAACAGATCGAGTTCCGGTCCGAACAGATCGAGTTCCCGGTCGAGCAAAGAAGGGTCCAACAGTGATCTCTTGGAGGCAGCAGAGTTTTCGCAGGTCTGTGTGGGCGTGTCTGATTACTGATGGAGCTTCACCTGCCTCAGCTGAAGGTCTGTTCCCGTCACGCTGGGCATTCCCACAGGGATCTCAAGAGAACTTCACCTCAGCCTCCAGGCACACTGGGCTTGATGTGGACAAAGGCTCCTTGTGCTTTGTTTTATTCTGCCGGACCGTTTATCCTTCCGCGTGTCGTCTTGCTTTGGAAATGTGTGAAGAACAAAATGTAATGCACTGTGTACTCAGATTGTGAACCGAGCAGCTGCAGAGCTGAGCTCCAGTGTCCCTACAGGACCAGAGCCAGCGCCTGAACGCCTCACAGGTCCGTGCCAATCGAGGGGCAAAAGAACTTAACGCCAGGACCAAAAGATCCGGTTTGTGTCCCTGCAGCTGTGGTCTTAAACAAACTCACGGTCCATTAATCATTTCTATGAAATGTGGCCTTTTTGGCCATCAAAAATGTAGCAGAAATTAAAAGATTTTAAATAGTAACACATCCACACCACAAACCTTTATATAGCAACACACACTTGTCTAATTTTTTATATTGGAAAGTGGAATATAGTTTCTACATTAGAATGGTCCTTTTCTTATGTGTTTAAAGTGGAAATAAAATACTTTTTTCAAAATTAAAAAATGACGTCGTGGGTCATTTTCATTCACAATTGTCATTTACTCATCTGCAATAACATTTTTACAAAGTGTAGTCACGGTAACTATGATTTCTTTTTAAGAAACAGTATTGTTTTATCCTTTTAAGGTTAACGTGACGGTGCGAAGACTCAAACGATTAAGAACGTTCAAGACTAAACACCAAAAGGGTTGACGAAAATACGTTCATTTTTATTGTTGATAATATATGATCAAAACAACAGTGAATTTTGCACAAATGTGGCCGTTTTAACATAAAAATGAATCTGAAGTCAATTTGACTTAAAATTAACAAAATGTAAAAACACTTTAAAGCATATGTTTGGTCCAACTATTTCTAAGTTCTGCTTAGTTCTGCTTGGTTTCTGCTTAGTTCTGCATAGTTTGCTAGTTCTGGCATAGCTTCTGCTTGGTTTGCTTAGTAATCTGCATAGTTCTGCTTGGTTCTGCTGGTTCTGCAATAGTTCTGCATAGTTCTGCATAGTTCTGCATAGTTCTGCTCTGTTCTGCTTAGTTCTGCATAGTTCTGCTTGGTTTGCTTGGTTCTGCTTGAGTTCTGCAATAGTTCTGCATTAGTTTCTGCTAGTTTGATAGTTCTGCATAGTTTCTGATAGTTCTGTGCTGCATAGTTCTGCTTAGTTCTGCATAGTTCTGCATAGTTCTGCATAGTTCTGCATAGTTTCTGCTTTGTTCTTTACTTTTCCTAAGCACGGATTTACTTGTAACTGAGTACATTTTAATTCATAATAACTGTACTTAAAATATTCACATGAATTTTTGTTTGTTTTAAATCAGTAAATGACAATCACGTATAAGCCTCCTCGACGACGTGCTCCTCCCCTCCACATGACTCCAGTTTACCTCCTGAGCTTTCACAAATCTCACCCCTCCGTGTCACTGACGCAGGAGGGACGTGGGCCTCCCCGAGCTGAGACATTCTCCAGACCAGACTATTTGAGGCGGGGGAGGGAGGGGGGAGGCAGGAGAGGGGGAGGAGAAGGGTGAGGAAGAAGGGAGAGCGTGGGAGAGTCAGAGAAGACGTGGGAGAGAGGGGTGAAAGAAGAAGGGAAAGAGTTGACGGGTGAAGGGTGGGGGAGAGAAAAGGGGTGAGGTGTAACCGGAGACACTGGGATTCTCTGGGGAGACCACCTTTGGAGAACGTACACTACGAGCTCAGACTGAACGAGGACCAGACCAGGGCTCCAAACCAACACACAAACAACCTCTAGCCCTTTAATACTGTAGTAATGACACCTCTAACCCTTTAATACTGTAATACAGTAGTAATGACACCTCTGACCCTTTAATACTGTAATACAGTAGTAATGACACCTCTAACCCTTTAATACTGTAATACAGTAGTAATGACACCTTTAACACTTTAATACTGTAATACACTAGTAATGACAGCTCTAACCCTTTAATACTGTAATACTGTAGTAATGACACCTCTAACCCTTTAATACTGTGATACAGTAGTAATGACACCTTTAACCCTTTAATACTGTGATAGTAGTAATGACACCTCTAACCCTTTAATACTGTAATACTGTAGTAATGACACCTATAACCCTTTAATACTGTGATACACTAGTAATGACACCTCTAACCCTTAATACTGTAGTAATGACACCTCTAACCCTTTAATACTGTGATACAGTAGTAATGACACCTTTAACCCTTTAATACTGTGATAGTAGTGATGACACCTCTAACCCTTTAATACTGTAATACAGTAGTAATGACACCTCAAACCCTTTAATACTGTAATACAGTAGTAATGACACCTCTAACCCTTTAATACTGTAGTAATGACACCTCTAACCCTTTAATACTGTGATACAGTAGTAATGACACATTTAACCCTTTAATACTGTGATAGTAGTAATGACACCTCTAACCCTTTAATACTGTAATACTGTAGTAATGACACCTCTAACCCTTTAATACTGTGATACAGTAGTAATGACACCTTTAACCCTTTAATACTGTGATAGTAGTAATGACACCTCTAACCCTTTAATACTGTAATACTGTAGTAATGACACCTCTAACCCTTTAATACTGTGATACAGTAGTAATGACACCTTTAACCCTTTAATACTGTAATACAGTAGTAATGGTCACCTCTAACCCTTTAATACTGTAATACTGTAGTAATGACACCTCTAACCCTTTAATGCTGTCATACAGTAGTAATAACCTTTAATACTGAGTAATGACACCTCTAACCCTTTAATACTGTAGTAATGACTCTAACCTTAATACTGTAGTAATGACACCTCTAACCCTTTAATACTGTTAGTAGTAATGACACCTCTAACCCTTTTAATACTGTAATACTGTAGTAATGACACCTCTAACCCTTTAATACTGTATTAATGACACTCTAACCCTTTAATACTGTAATTACAGTAGTAATGACACCTCTAACCCTTTAAATACTGTGATACAGTAGTAATGACACCTTTAACCCTTTAATACTGTAATACAGTAGTAATGACACCTCTAACCCTTTAATACTGTGATACTAGTAATGACAAATTTAACCCTTTAATACTGTAGTAATGACACCTCTAAACCCTTTAATACTGTAATACGTAGTAATGACACCTCTAACCCTTTAATACTGTGATACAGTAGTAATGACAAATTTAACCCTTAATACTGTAGTAATTGACACCTCTAACCCTTTAATACTGTAATACGTAGTAATGACCTCTAACCCTTTAATACTGTAGTAATGACACCTCTAACCCTTTAATACTGTAATACAGTAGTAATGACACCTCTAACCCTTTAATACTGTAATACAGTAGTAATGACACCTCTAACCCTTTAATACTGTAACAATAATAAAAGTATAGCAGCAAACGGCAATGATGCCCGATGATCTTCCTCCTTTTTTTAGACCTGCTAATCCGTGGTACTATCGCACCTTCTATCCTTTGTTTTAAAAATATGTATAATAATATAATATTGTGAACTGAAAATTGCAATATTTTGGGAACATTTTGATAACTCTCAAGATGATTTGCACCAATGTAAGCTTGGTCGGGCTGACGCCCAAGGAGGAGTTTGTAAACATGTTCAAATGTCAGAGATTTCGCCATTTTTCCATCTGAATAACACGGGAGGTTTCTGTCATCGCTACGGCGACGCCATAAGACATAGGTCATGCTCTTGTGGACTTTTTTGATCGGGAAGCAAAAAACAAAATGTTGTGCCAACTTCAGAAATTCCCAAAAAACTACAATTGTTTGCTCTCCATAAGAAAAAAATAATATAAAATAAATGAATAATAATAAGAATCATTTAAAAAAAATAAAAAAGATTTACATATATATGTGTATATATATATATATATATATATATATATATATATATATATATATATATATATATATATATATATATATATATATATATATATATATATAACTATATATATATATATTTTTTAGGCTTTAAAAGTGCTTTTTCAAAGACAGTCTACGCTGCATTATTCATTTTCTCCACACTCAGAAAGACACGGGGGAGAACATGCAAACAGAAAGACCTCCCACGATCCGGATTCAAACCCAGGAAAGACCAGAGTTTAACGTGAAGGATTTAATTTCCTCTCGCTCGGAGCCTCGGGCGTCGCTCTGTTTATGTCCACTCATCATTTTCCTCTGCTTTGTTTATAGATACACACCAACTGAGAAGGTCCAGAGGTTTCCCAGGATTACAACCGGTTTATCCTACTTAGACCTGATTTACTTCTGTTTTATCCTACTTCAGACCTTTTACTTGTTTTATCCCACTTCAGACCTTTTAGTCCTTTTAGTTTAATTTTAACACGGATTTCGTGATATTTTACACTTCTTTAGACCTGACTTAGTTCTGTTTTTGTCCAACTTTAATCTTGATTTAGTCCAGGTTTACTCATTTAAAACCCGGTTCTGGGGTGGTGGGTTGACCCTAGTTTAGTCCTGATGTGGACTTGGTTTGGTCCTGGTCTAGTCCTGGTCTAGTCCTGGTCTAGTCCTGGTATTGTGGACATAGTGACATTACAAACACCCAACAATATCCCCCAAAAATGTAAATGTAAATTTTTGTGTTTCTGTTTGAGGAGTAAAAGTGGAACAAACTGAAAGAACTCAAATACAGCCAAAATATAAAACTATTTACATTTTTTAAAGTAAAATGTAAAAAACAAAAAGAAGAAGAAAAAAAAAAGAAAAGGTATAATTTAGTTTTCCAGAAGCAGAAATGACGATGTGGGGGAAAAAGCTCATTTACATGTTTTTTATTTGTTCTTTTTTGCTTTATGCTTAAAATAAATGAAATAAACTAAACTAAATATGTTCACTAAAGACTTATTAACGAATAATACGTGAATTATTGGGAAAAAGTCACCGTAACAAAACTTCAAGTATTTTACAAAAAATCCCATTCACAATCGCGTTTTTTGACATTTTGATTTGATAATAACGACAATAACGTCGCTTTCTTTTCCGTATTTGTATTTCCGGACCCTTTTATCGCAGGGGTCCGCGTCTGCAGCCCCCCTAAAGCCGCTCACATAGGGTTAGGCATTTGCACTCACCTCGCAGCTGTTGCCCATGTTTTCCCCCCAATTTAGGCTGGAAACGGTCACGGCAAGAAAAAAAAATGGGAAAACAATTATGAAAAGGGCTGAAAAAAATCCACACACACACACACACACACACACACGCACACACACGCACACACACACACAAACCCCTCTTGAACGGCAGGGTCCAGAGGAGGACAGAGGGAAGGGGCTCATTCACAGCCTGTGGTCACTTCAGACTGAGGCTCATTCACAAACGGCTCCTCCAGAAGAGCCGCTGACCAGAGGAGAGCGCTTCCTGTGCGGCGCTTTCACAATAAAAGCACCGCGCGCGCCACTCGTGTGCGTTTTTCAAATAAAAAGGTCACGTACGAAACAAACACACTGTAAACGTGAGCTCTGCTTTTGTATGCGAACGAGATTTACTTATACTTTTATTCTTGTAACTCTCTGGGCCTTTTGAATGTCGTTTCATGGAATAAAACATCTATTATTATTGATAGACATCCATATCGTACCAGCGTTTTGTCGGTATTGATACGACACCAAGAACACATCTTTTAGATTCTGATACTCGATACTGGTCGAAAAATACTGAACGAATTCAAATAAATGTAAGTAAAACGGAGACTCTGAGCGGGCCGGACGACGACGGAGCAGGACAAACCGCTCCGAGATGAATACCCGACATTAGACTTGACATAGACTTGTTGATTGTTTTTGTACCGACACCTTTAGGCCTCAGTTTCGGAGTCAGTATCGATACATTGATACCGATACTTCCATCACTAATCAAAGTACATTCACAGTGAAAACCGCTGATGAATCCAATCTGAATTGTTCGCGTGGTATTTATGATTCCCAAATCCTGTGGCGGACAATAAACGTGGAAAGAATAATGGATACGTCTGATAACTGGACTCTGCTGCCCTCTGTTGGCCGTTCGACCTGTTTCCGCACGGTAGAATGTTTGAAAGAACGTTTTTACACGTGAAAAAAGTCCTCGTGTTTTTAAAAAAATGGCTCCAAAGCGGTGCTAAACTTGCCCCGTATTATTTTAGAAAGGCAAAACTCCCCCCAGCGAAGGCCCTTTAATGTCGCTTTTATTGTGAACGGCCGCGTCTCCGGTGCCGCTCCACCGCCGCTCCGCCGCCGCGCAGATCCCCCACCGCCGCACGCTCCGCACCGCACCGCACCGCCGCTCCCCGTGCCATGGCTCTGCAGTTCACCGACGACGACTTCCGCGCGGCCTGGAAGGAGCTGGACGAGCCGCGGCTGGACGGAGGGTGGGAGCTCTTCACCGAGACCATGGGCGTCACGATCTACCGACGCTACGACCAGGTGACAGCCGCGGACGAGCGCTCCCGACGCGGACGCGGCCAGCGGGGGAGAGTCCCGGCGCTCTGTCCCGGCGCTCGCGGGAAAAGAACGCTATTTTGCGTGATTCTTGTGCCAGAAATCACGCGGAACGAGAAGTAAAATGAGAGTTATTCGCGCCATAATCCGTTTCAAAGCGGAACTTTGTGCGGTATTATTGCAGGCCCCTTGTGGTTGAAGTTGGAACAGCCGGAGTTGGAAACCTGTCATTCCCGTTTCCAAACCTGATTCCGAAAAGGTGCAATTCTAGAGTCGCCTCGCCCCGAAACGCTTCAAACAACGTCACAGCGCGTGAACAAACGTGACCAAGAACAATCAGCAGTTTGGCTACAAAACGGCACTGTTTTATACCAAAAGAAACGGTTTGATAAATGTTTTGGTGTTGGTTTTATTGGAAACGCATGATTCGGACTAAGCCTGCATTCCTTTGGACTAATCCGCCTTTTTAAACAAACAATGAAGCAAAAATTGTTGTAATACTACATGTAATAAGCATGTAATATCAGTCCTAAGTTACAGCTGGTGGTAACAGTCATTTTAGTAGTCGACCGGTCAGCGCTTATACCACTGACAAGACAATTATTTCTGTTTAAAAGACCAAAAATACCTATAGAGCGCTGCTGAATAAAAGCTTTCAAAGGAACAAGACCTCATCCATATATGGGCCGCACCGGACAGTAAGCCGCAGGTGCCCACGTTGGAACACGGTTATCTTTTGAACCGGGGGTCTCGTGGCGCACCCTCGGTCAGTGAATATGAGTCGGATTGTAATAAAGCAACAGCGCTGTTCACTGACGTCCTCTTCTACAGCAGGCCCGGGGGCCAAATCAGGCCCTCCAAGTGATTTAATCCGGCCCGCGACCCAGTTTCCTAAAATGAAAATAAAACCAAAAGTATTGCTCACTGGTTTAATTCTGGTCTAGCACTAGTTTAGATCTGGTTTGGTCTTTGTTAGTCCCTGATTAACTCCGCTTCAGACCTGGTTGGTACTAGTCTAGTTCTAGTTTAAATCTTGTTCAGGTCAATTTTGCAAAGTGTTGTGTATTATTTCTCCCAAAAATCTAGTCTATCAGTAATTATTTCATTGTATTAACTCCATTTATGGGAAAGGTGTTGGGGATATTTGTGCGACCCACATTACAGACGTTACAGTGGCGTGCTGTGGCGTGCTGTGGCGTGCTGTGGCGTGCTGTGGCGTGCTGTGGCGTCCTGTGGCGTGCTGTGGCGTGCTGGCGTTTCTAAAAAATCTCAACATACAGTAGAAATAAGTCGACTAATAAAAACTATAAAAGAATGCTGACGAGTCGTTAGTTGCAGCCTATGATCCAAAGCGTGTCATGTGACAGAAGAGGTTACGACTCAGACAGAGCAAGAATGACATCAAAACGACCCCGAGTACTTTTGTTTTTGGGTGAAAAACAAAGCTATTTGGTCTGTTAGGAACTGAAGCAGGAGTTCCTCACGTGGCTCTTCATCTTGGACAGATCGAGTCGAGCGAAAAGGCTAAAATGAATGAAAAAGATCGATTAGCGAAATGAGTTGCAGCATTATCAGAACCCTTTGCCTCTTTTCATTCTTCTTGACGTGTGATTTGTTTGCAGGAGACGAGCCTTTACGAGTACAAAGTGTTTGGCGTTTTGGCGAGTTGCCCGGCCGACGTGTGCGCAGACGTTTACATGGACCTGGACTACAGGAAGCTCTGGGACTCCTACGTCAAAGGTGACATTAGTCCAGACTTAATCACATTTGAAGTCCGACTACGATTATCAAGGACGTGAGTTAAAGGTTCGACTGACACAATTATATCTCAGATGCGACTAAACGTTTGGCCTATTTGTCCTATTTGTTTGTGTAAAATGTGTAATCGTACTTCCTGGTTGGACGTGAGCACAAATATGACACAAGTAGAGGTCATTCCCCAGCCGTTACCTAGCAACCAGACTGTAAACAAGCGCCAAAATCCACATAAATGACACAGCAGTTCTGATCTGACACACAATAACACCATAGAACGCCTTTATTTAGTCCAACGACGGTTTAAACTGACAGAAAAGTGTCAGTTAAGTGCCAACTGTCTCTGTGTCGCACGCTGATGACATCACAGAGGGAGTCAGCTCCACTTCCTGTCATTTCGAACACTTATTTTGCTAAATTTCTGCACAAACTGCAACTTAACTGAAGTAAAACTATAATAAATATCCACCAACAGATGCCGGGAGTACGTTCAAAAGGTATCCATTTATTGTGCCCATGGCAGGAGTTCTGAGGCCCAAGTGGGACGGCTGTGTGGCGCTTTTACTGATCTGGGACTGAGCTATTCTCAAAGTTGTCTTCTCCGTGTTTTTAAAGTGTCCATCTTTCCCTCTTCCATTGTCTCAAACGTCAGTCTTTGCCGTTTTCTTGTCCACGTCGCACTTTCCCGTTGCTCCTCGCCTCGCCGCAGCGGACTCAAGGTAACTCAAGACTTCGGTTGGCTGTGCAGTAGTTGGTGTAGTCCCTCCCTCCATTTAGTCTGTTCTCATTGGTCCAGCTGGCCTCCGTGAGCGTTGTGATTGGCCCGGTGTCGTGTAAATGCGACAAACTGACTCGTTTTTTTGTTTTTTTTTGCCTCAGAGCTGCACGAGAAGGACTTTGACGGACAGCGGGCCATTTACTGGGAAGTCAAGTACCCGTTCCCGCTGTCCAACCGGGACGTATCCTTTTGGAGCGAAAAGGTTCGGCGAAATGGCACGGGAGTTTGACCTCGTCAAGTTGGATCGGCAAGGGGCGTTGGAAAAAATGAAATAAAACGAAGGTTCTCAAAAGGATCGCGACTCTACGCCTTAACGAATCTGGTCGATCTGAAATGACGTCATTGTTTCTGCTGCGTTCACAGTTCGTCACGATAAAAAACACGCTTCAAATCGTCAGTTTCCGGTAAAAGATATTAGCTTCACTTTAGATCACTTGGCTCCGCGGCGTCTCGGAGTTAAAGGGCTTCGTGAACATTTTATTGAAAGCATTAGAAGATGTTGACCCCTGTTAACTTTGACAAATAGACCTTCTGGACTTTGATCACAGAAACTGGGCCTGACAAAAAGATTGAGAATCCTTTTTGAATCAATTCGAGAAACTCAAAAATCTGAATCGGATCGTCAGGAACTTTTATTTAAAGAGGTAAAAATAATGAATATTGTGAATTATTATAAAGGAACAAGCTGGATTAATCGAGACTAGATGAATATAAAAAACAGGACTAAACCAGGACTAAATCAAGCCTAGACCAGGGCTAAACCAGGGCTAAACCAGGGCTAAACCAGGACAAGAACATGACCAAACCCAAGTCTACATCAGGACTAAACTGGGCTCAAAACAAGTGTGAACGCAGCTTTAAAAACTACGAAAAGACCTTTTTATAACAAAAACAATGGCATAGTTTTAGGGTTGAAACAAGCTAATCGATTAATCGCACCTCATCAATTACTGAGATAATCCTCCACTAATTTAGTCATCGAATAATCTTTATCAATGTGTTTCTGATGAAAATATTGCGTCCTTATTCCTCCTTGAGTGACATTACTTAAGTTTATCTGGGTCAAATACGGCCATGTTTGGTATGGTCAACAAAAAATCTCATTCATCTTGATTAATCGAAACAATAATCGCTTGATTAATCGAAAAGCAAAATAATCGTTATTTGCAGCCGTTTTTTAATCTATTTAACAGTCGACTTGTCAAACGATAATGTTTATGGCACATTGAGACTTTTTCAACACATTTTTAACCAAATAAAGGTTAAAATATGTGACTGAGGCCTTCTACGAATATCTAAGAACAAAATGTATTATTGTCTAAATTTGTATTCTTTTGATTTAATATTGAACTGATCACTGACTAAAATAATCGTTAGTTTCAAAGGGTCAGACGGAGCAGAAGATGGCGTTTTCCTTAGCGCCTTTGCCCCGAGTACGTTTACATTCGCGAGCGCCGGGACCTGGAGGTGGACGGGAGGAAGCTCTGGGTGGTCTTGGCCCGCAGCGCCCCTCAGACGCCGTGTCCGGAGAAGAACGGCGTCATCCGGGTCAACGACTACAAACAGAGCCTGGCCATCGAGAGCGACGGCGCCTCGGGAACCAAGAGTAAGGCGCGCCGACACTGTCGGGGCACGTGCGCGAGAGTCGCCACGTTCTAACGCCGATCGTTTGTGTTCCAAGTGTTCATGAACTACTTCGACAACCCGGGAGGATCCATTCCCACGTGGCTCATCAACTGGGCAGCGAAGGTCAGTCTTCCAGAGGGTCAAATGTCGTTTGTCCAGTGAATCCAAAGTAAAGGATAGGCCGATGTTTTGGGCCCACCGTACCCGTGGGAAAATTGGTTTGCGGGCGATTTAAGAGGCACCGAACACCAAAAACAGACATAATGGATCAAACGATTACGCCGACTGAGCTTGTTTAATAGAAGAAACTGTTAAAACTTAAAAAGCGGGTTCAGAAACATGCCGTGAGCTGAGAAAAGACGTTGTATGACTCAAATTGTACCGCAATCGCCTGAAAATGACACGGAAAAACTGTGAATGGAGTGTATTTGATGAAAACGCTCCACCAGGGGTCTCATCTCAGCTTCATCTGGTCAAAATTCAGTGAAAAAATGTTGGGTTCTAAACAACTACTCGATTAATCAAAAGAGAAAGCGTAATCGGTACACTAATCGATCAGCAAAATGATGGTTAGTTGCAGCCTTAAAACAAGCCATAATAGTTTCAGATGCACGTTTTGAATGTGTTTTTTTACCGTCAGTTGGAGCCCTTCGCGGTCGATAAGTCGGTTCAGCGTTTCACGTTGTATTTTTCCTTTTATCGGACGAGTCATGAAAGACCACCGTTTGTTACGAGAACAAACACGTCTTTGAACTGTCCACAGCTGAATGACTGAATGAACGCCTCTGAAAACGCTCTTTAAACTGTGTAATTATGAACAAAGCGCTCTTAAATCTGGGGCACATAATAAGGAACGTGTAAAATCAGAATTTGGTGAACAAAATCAGACCTCGAAACACTTCATCAAATGATTAAACGTTTGATCTTTTGAAACCTATAAGAAAGAGATGTGAGTCACGTGAGGCTTTGGGACGAAGCGCAAAGAACTTTATTATTATTTATTATTTCACGGTTTGAAAAATAGGAACTCCACCTTTAAATAAAGACTCGCGTTGTAAAGTCGCTAACGTTCGCTGTTACTTTCGCGTGAACGGGTAAAAGCGATCGATAGTTTCCCATCTCAGGCTCTCAAAGCTGAATAATTCACTCACGTTCAGTTTAAATTAGATTAGTCCATAAATACTGCAGTCTTAATGAGATAAATCCATTATTATTGGAGTTTGAGATAACGTTTTTTTGCTCCAGAAACGAAACAGTTGTTTGGGGGACACTTGCACGCTCTCTGGTGGAGTGAGCGTGTATTACAAGTATACATAGTTAAAAAGTCGCTAGTTAAAATGACAAAATGTTTTGATTGTTTAATCGGTGAACCATGACCAGCCCTGATAACAGTGACGTTTGTGCTTGTGTTTTTGCGTTTTTGCCAGAGCGGAGTCCCTGGGTTTTTAAAGAACATGCAAAAGGCCTGCCACAACTACAAGCCGAACTGCCAGGAGAACTGAGCCGTCCACACCGGGAAAGAGACGAGTCCTACACCCGTTTAAATGACTCGGATCCATCTCGATTCATCAGATTTAAGAAACAGGCTGCGTTCACGGTGCAGATATGTTGACCGTGTTTATGGTTCACATCTGTAATCACAAAAACCATGATTGAACTCCAAAGACGTGGTTTTCTTCAGTTTAAAGGCCAAAATCAAACAAACAATGAGAAGAGTCAACATTTGTGCATCAGACGTTTGGAGATTTCTTTCAAAAACAGTAATTACGACTTTCCAGAACGTGAACGCAGCCTGTGGATAAGGTTTATCTTCTTAATGACGCTTGGAATATTATATCGTTTAAAAATAGAGTTTAAAGATTTGGTTCGAAAACTGGTATTGAAGTATCGGTACAAAAAAAAAATCGGTTAGGTCTCGCCGATATTGACAAAAAAGTAATTATAATTATCAGACAAATGTGAATTGTCTGTCAAATGAATCACAAAAGTGCAAAAATATCACCTCTTATTCAACTTTATTTGAAAGTTTACAACGTCACTTTTTGTCGTTTTTTAAAAATATTTAATCGTCTCTTTTTGTGGCATTTTTTACGGTGAACGATAAACTCGTTTTTTTCACATTTTCAAAATAACACTTTGACCCCGTTTATTAACAGGACAATATTTTAAACAATCTTGTGCTTCATCAGAGCCACATTGACAAAGTGCTAGTGTTTTGTGCTAAAAATTAGTCTATTGTCCCAAAAAATCCTGATAAATCCTGATGAATCCTGATAAATCAAAAACAGATAAATCCTGATTTAAAAATAAATTAAATTAAATTTTAAAAATCCAGATAAATCCTGATGAATCCTGATAAACCCAGATAAAAAAATAAAATAATAATAATAATAATAATAAAAATATCCTGATAAATCCAGATAAATACTGATTTTAAAAACAAAAACAGATAAATCCAGATGAATCCAGATAAATCCAGTCATTTGAACACATTGCCAGGTCTCGTTTTGGTTTGACTCCTTCAGGTTTTACGCTCTTTGCTGTATTCATTTTTGTGCAATCACTGGTTTTAGTTTGAAACTTTCCACATTTTACTTTAGATTTTCTCGGTTCTTCCAAGTCGGCGCTCAGACGTGATCCGAGTAAAAACATTGAACCCGTGACCAATCATGAATCACACGTGTGGATTGTAGCTGATTCGTTTTATATTTTTGAATCTTGTATTTTTAAATGTTTTTATTGAGACTTTTATTCAAAACTACATAAAAAAACACATTATGTTCGATGAGACGTTTACACTCCAGTCGATTATTTTAACACTGCGCAGACTTTTCCGTTGGCGTTTGGGTCGTCTGCTCGTCTCCATGGAGATGTCCCTGCTTTGCCTGGAATGTTCCATAGTGTGGCATTAATCGGTAGCGCACCTGAAAAACTTGAACATGTAACTTTCACTGAGACCGATGCGTTTAATGCCAAAGTGTGGAATTTTCCAGACATCGCATCGCCGTGGAGACAAACAGGGGGAGGATCCAGTGAGGTGAATAGAACGCTAGAGAGATAACGCCATGGTAACCTGTGGTAGCCACCATGTTGAGACAAACCAATAGGCCCTTTACACGACAGGCCCTTTACACGACAGACAGGCCCTTTACACGACAGGCCCTTTACACGACAGACAGGCCCTTTACACGACAGACAGGCCCTTTACACAATAGGCCCTTTACACAACAGGCCCTTAACACGACAGACATCAGGCCCTTTACGACGGACAGGCCCTTTACACGACAGGGCCTTAACACTACAGACAGGCCCTTTACACTACAGACAGGCCCTTTACACGACAGGCCCTTTACACCAATGGCCCTTATACACGACAGGCCCTTTACACGACAGCCCTTTTCAAGACAGGCCCTTTACACAAACAGGCCCTTTTCCAGATAAGCCCTTTACACGATAGGCCCTTTTCACTATAGGCTTTACACGATAGGCCTTTTACACAATAGGCCCTTTCACGACAGGTCCTTTTACACAACAGGCCCTTTACACGATAGGCCCTTTTCACGACAGGCCCTTTACACAACAGGGCCCTTTACGCAACAAGGCCCTTTACACGATAGGCCCTTTTCACGACAGGCCCTTTACACAACAGGCCCTTTACACAACAGGCCCTTTACACAACAGGTCCTTTACACGATAGGCCCTTTACAGAGCAGATCAGTGCAAAAGAAATGTGTCCAAACTTTTTAGTGTTTTTCTGTGAATGTTTTCATATTTCAGTTTACATTAGGCCCACAAATTTACTGTTGACCATTGAAACCCTTTCATCCTTTACCCTTTCTGTCCCTGTTCAACATGAGTATCTTTGAGAGTTTTTTGGCTCTTACAGTCACAAAATGGCCGTTGTTTAGAATCTTTCCTCTCTCGAGCTTTTGTTCTCCCTCATTGGGCCGATCCTCCACCTTTTAAACACAACTACGTTTACAAAAATAGAACAATATTAATGAGTAAAACGTGTACAAATGGATTTTGTGAGGCTGAAAGACGCTGTAACCGCTGCCTTGAAAACGAGCTGCACTGACTTTTATAAAATACCTCAAGAAAATCTGTAAAAAAATCAACAAAAATCAGTCAATCAATGAAAATCAAGCGCCTGCTGCTATGTTCCTCCTCATGTTCCTCCTCATGTTCCTCCTCATGTTCCTCCTCATGTTCCTCCTCATGTTCCTCCTCATGTTCCTCCTCATGTTCCTCCTCTTTGATTGTAAACGGAATGAAAACTATGCATTTCCAGGGTCTTTGTCCGTTGGGAACTCTGTGTCTTTGGGAATGTTTAAAAGTGTCTCAGATGAAGTGGTGACTGTGTGAATACATGTGATGAAAGCATGATTAAACATGTGCGACACATGTCATGTCACTTGTGAATGGTTTTGGGACATTCAAACAGTGAAGTCTGGTGATGCTGCGCCCTCTGCTGGAATAATACGTATATTACATCTGACAAAATAAAAATAAAAAAAATCTTAGAAAAAAAAAAATCTTGCATTTTTCCTATAATAGATTATAAGTCTGCACTTTTTAATCAGTTTTTATGTCAGTGAATGAAAAATGGGAACGACAGAACTTTATCGATCGCACGATGCAGAAATGTATTTGTTATAGCATCTTTTGAACACACCTCTTAAACTTAGAGATGCCAACTCGAAACGTCGTCTGCCGTTTATGTTCATGCAATTAAAGATTGCAAAATATATAATTACAATATGTTTTTGACCGTGTAATGTTTTCATGTAAAAATAAGGAATTGTATGCACAAACTGGAGAAAATGTGCACATATTTGAAACATACAACATTCCCAAATCAGACCTTTAAGAAAATAAAAATTAAAATAAAATAAAGGGTATATGAAATGGTGTAAATGTCCGTGCCACTGTCTGGTTCTTGGCGGTGATTGTTTTACGTTCTTTTTTGGTACCGAAGTACGTTCTACATGTTCTGGACACTGCAAAAGGGTAAGTTACTCAGTTTAATCCACGTGTTCAAGCCTGGCAAAACCTCAAGGGGCAGCAGCGTTCCCCCGGCATCGTACCAGACGTTTACGAGCGTCAAGAGCGTCTAACGTGTCTCATAGAACGCTGTAGATTCAAGTGGATTAAATGAATTCAATATTAAAAGATCATTTAGTGCAGATTGAACATTGTTGTTGTTGTTGTTGTTGTTGTTGTTGTTGTTATTTCCGGATGAAAGTTTTGCCTGTATTTGTCCCGCCTGAAGGAATAATGACGATGAAGAGTTAAAAAAATATAAATATTACTTTCTTTAAAGCCACTCTGGGAATAAGGAACCTCACAAAACACATCAAACTCAAACCGCTCCGATGATTAAGGACTGGACTAACGTCATAACATACAATGAAACAAATAACCTCTGGAATCAACTTGAAAATAGACAAATTAAAAAACAATAATAATACAAATTTACAAAATCTGACAATTATTCTGAACTTAATATGCTCCAATTTATCTTTTTTTAATCCTTTTTTTCAGAGGCCACTCCCTTATTTTCTACTTGTTTTTTGCGTATGTTTTTTTTCCCTTTCTAAAATTTTTAAAAAAAAAGATTATTTAAAGACGCATTAAGGAATCTTACTTTATTCTGCAAACATTTTTAATAAGCTAAACATGTATTTCCGACATACTTAAATCAGTAGTAAGTCGTTTAGCGCATGTATTAATCACATTTTCCCCCCTCTCTGATATTGCTATGAGGTTTTTATTGACATCAGGCACGGAACAGTCGCGGCGAACGACCCAGAATGCTTTGCGGTTGGACCTCACGCTCTCTCTCACGCGGCGAAGAACGACTGACGAGCACGCGCCGCGCTAACGTTCAAACCGGCGCCGCTCCACGACGCTCCTCTGTCAAAACCTTCCCGATGACTCATGATTTGTGATGTTTGTAACGGCTCCAAAGAAAACGGGTTATTTACGGTCGGCACCAACGTGTTTAGGGCTTTAATTGGTTTAATTGCGGCGGCTGCGATGATTGCGCTGATGTTGTTTCTGTGCTTTTCTTCGGGAGGTTTTGCTGGCTGACGTGTAAAGCCGTTCAGACGTGCTCAGAGGCGTGACTCGGCGTGGAGGGAATCCTGGGTCCTGGAGACGTTCCCTGAAAGCGAGGCGTTTAGACACGGTGCAATTATCTCCGTCGACGCTCGACTCTGCGCGGCGAGGTCGCGGGGCGAGCAACGTTTAGGGCCAGGATTATTGTCGGGACACGATTTAACGAGTAAATAAATGACAAATAAACTAAATCAAATAATTAGCCATTTACGTTACATATTTAACCATCTACACATCGTATTACAGACACGTGATGATTAAATATTAATAATTAAAAAAACAGAAGGTGTAGAACCTAGAAAGTATGCACATGATCAAAATATGTTGTTCCAGCATTCATTTACTAAACGATAAGTCGATATAGTAATTAACATCCGCCGCCTCACAGGACTTCACACAAATATTCTGCATTATTTGTGTTTTTATTGACCTTTAAACATGCTCTTGAGTAACTTTCGTTGGCATTTCATGTTGTAGAGCTAAAAAAATATATATATTTTTACAGAAAACAATGAGTTTGTCACAGCTTTGGGAGACGCCAGAGTAAGTGAGCTTTGGCTCCATCTGCTGGCACTATGACACGACTTTAATACGTACACATTCAGTTAGCATTAGACTTCCTGATGTGATTAGACGTGAGAAATGCTTAGAACGAGTCTGTTAAAAACAGCAGAAGATTCTCAGCGCCGCGTCACGGATGGAGAAAACGTCAGTTACGGAGGAGATTCAGAACGGAGCGTTTTTGAGGCTCGGAGTGAGAGGACTTTCTAACCAGGAGTCACCAAACTGTGAATGAAGCTAAATGTGACTCCATCTTGATCAATAAAGATGAACAGATTAACAGGAATTAAGAGCGCCCCCTGTCCTTACAGAAGGTCATCACAAACAAAATGGATGACACGACTGAGGACTGGACCGACCGATATATATATATTCTGCTCCCTCTGGTCTTGTTCTTGTACGCACGGATGATTATTTTAAACGCGTATTTAGCAAACAAGCAGCTGCTGAGATGAAGCTCGGCACCAAGGACCTTTGCTCGGACGGAAGAAGCTGAAAGTCATCGCGCAATAAGGGGGCGACTAATCATTTACGAAGGGCGCGTGGCCAAGCATCGGCTCCGCCTTTTGAGTTCACAGACTCAGGACGCAGCAGGGCGTGTCCCGTCACGTTACCGGACCATTCCGCGATCTGCCATTCCCATGAAACCCAAACAAAAAGACCAAACGGATTCAACGGAAGCTCGACAATACAATCCGTGGTGGCCCTTCTTCACCACAGCGGCACCGTTCTCATCAAAGTTCAGATTTGTGTGTATAATTTGCCCAACTTTAAAGTGGCCGAGTAAATTCCTGCTGGTAAAGTTTGCATGTTCTCTGCTGCTTACCTTCCAGGAACCTAAAACGCACCACGCAGACCACCGCGCACTCACAAGAAGGTTGCAATCGAAGCAGATATGGCGACGTTAAAAGGGGCTTTGTGTCTGAACAGAGGTCAATAAGCGACTAAAAGACGTTCAGCGGTTTGCCTTTGGATGTCGACGGGTTCTAGACACCTAAACAGCAGCTTGTGTGAGTCCTGAAAGCGAAAAAGTTAATTGTCGAATGCTAATTATCGTCGAAGCGTCTGGTTTGGTATTCCAGAAATGTATCTACAAACCGAAAGGCCTCATCATTTTAACCGAAGATTACACCACTTAGAGCTGTTACGGGTGAATAATTACTCCAGTCGCTGCGAGTCTGCGTCTGAGCCCGGAGCGCTTTGAGTTTTCCTTCGCTCCGAGACGAGCTTTAGACATGAAACGCACGCAGGTTTGTCGAAGAACGGTGACACCCAAATGTACAAATCAATACTTGTCCAGAAACAGCACAGGTATTAATACTGACGAAAGACAGAAGAGAAACTACTGCTACTATTGTGTGGGGTTGAGAAGGAATACTAATGTAGTTTGAAATGCAAATGGTGAATTCATGTCTTCAAAACAATGCGCTGAACGTTATTAGAGCCACGACTGACCAGAATCAGAATGAGGTTTTATTGGCGGTGAACAAAATCCACAAACGAGGAACTCTCTTCGGCGTCAAGATGCAACACACTCAATTACAATTGTTTGTACTAACAATTATTTTAGTCGTCGACAAACGAATGAGGCGTTTTGAATACATTTTAAACCAAATAAATGCAGAAATATTGTGACTGACGGCTTCTAGATAGAGAATAATTACAAACAAAATGTATTATTGATGAAAATCTGTCTTTTTTTTTTACTTTGCTTTAAAAATGCCACTGTCTTTGTAATTTTAATGCGACTCAAAGATTTAATTGGCGCTGAAGTTGGGCCAATAACAGAGAACGAAATGTTTAAATATAAGTAAGAGTGGAGAACATGTGAATGTTTTTGGACTTTTATAAACAGAGGTAGAAAAAGTACTGCATTTTGTCATTTAGGTAAAAGCACAGATACAAATATTTACTCAAGCAAAAGTCAAAATCTATTTAAATAAAAGTAATTAAGTAAATGTTTAAAATGTTCCTTTTTTTAATAGTATTTCACACACATTTCTTTTGTCCCTTTTAAAGATTTTGATCAAGACTTTCTCAATGTCTTTTTTCTGTATATTTGTGTTTGTTCAAGGCCAGAATGAACCATAAAAAATATAACCCTTCTAACCATAAAGAAAAAAAAAATAAAACATACTTTTTTATCTCCCTTTCAAAAAATTTGTAAAGTTTCTGTTGAGGAAACTACATTAGAACAAGGTGAAAAACTCAGATCAGTTGAGCAGAATATGGACTCCGATGAGGCTCATAAATAAGATGAAGTTATTATTGTTTGTTGTGTTTTTATGAGCGTTTTAAACCACAGCTCCTGTCAGTCTGTCTCCTCGGCGTAACACGTGTAATTATCTGCTTTTATTCAAACTTTCCTCCACATGAAGTTTGTCCCGAGGCTCTGAGCGGTTCTGAGAAGTGAAAAAAGTGAACCGCGAGAGAAAGAACGAGGCAGAAACGCTCCCATCGAGTCTAAAGTCTGAAGAAAACTTGAGTGAAAGTTTTAAAAGTATATATTGTAAAGAGAAGTCCTACATTCTACCGGCTGGTACAGTTCCATACATTAGCTCCAGTGCCTTTTCAACGGGAGAGTTAGCCTCAGCAGTTAGTGTTAGCTTCAGAGTTAGCGTTAGCCTCAGAGTTAGTGTTAGCCTCAGAGTTAGTGTTAGCTTCAGAGTTAGTGTTAGCTTCAGAGTTAGCGTTAGCCTCCAAACATCACAAACCATGAAAAACCAGGGCTGTTTTGGCGACACGTGAGTAACACCAGGGCCTCGATGCGAAACATTACCACGTGTAGAAGTGTTAGCGATTAGCACCGAGATTAACATACATGCTAACAACATGTGGTCCTCGGCGAGTCGGTAAAATGTTTTTCCGACTTCCGACTTACTTAGTTGACGACGCTCCCTGGTTGGGCGCGAATAGGTCCTTTTCACTACAGGCGTGGCTAGTTATCGTAACTTCTCATTCCGGTCATTCTCTCTGTGCGGGAATTAGCCGAGTCATTCTCAAATAAAGTAAAGATAAAAAACAATGACGGATGGTGCGTTCCAGGTGGATAATCACTGCAGCAGGTTCAGACTTTTACGTCCAATGTAAATGTGTCACCGGAGGAAACCTACGTGTTTATAAAAGTGTTTCTTGTCTCAAAGCTAAAGGCTAACACATTAGCTTGAATATAAAACGCACAAACTTGATAAGCGCATTTTGGCAGGTAAATTAAGTTAGGCCAGCTGCTCTAGCTTTATCCCTGGATGTCTCAAAATCATCATTATTTAAGTAAAAACGCATTTGGAGAAAATACGACTCAAGTAAGAGTAACTGTCAGGACGTAACAGGAGCAAAACAAGATAAAAATAATACTGAAAATCTGGTCTTTTCAAAGGATGGACACAAAAATGAGAAAAACCAGAAACACAACGGTTCAAATCATTTCATATTGTCGACGTAACGCGTTTTACTCACAGTTCAAGAGGAAACAACATTTTTACTCAAGTTAGTGTCGACTTATACGCGACCAAAACGTCTCCATTCCTCCGTCTATCGCGCTCCTCACGTGGTCCGTCGTTTCTCTTTTCGGAGCCGACCATAAACTCGTCTGTGAACTTAAGTGCTCTTCGTAAACCTCAGCCCTGCGTCGGTCGGAGGAGCGCGGACATTTTGGGACCAATAAACCACTCGGCGTCCACAAACGAGAAGCTTTTATGACCAAAAAAAACACACACACACGAGCGAAAACGACCGCGATTAGAACGTAACATGAAGAGCGCAGATCTATTTATTAATCTGACGTGTTTAAATTGTAAAGATTTCTTGGCAGTTTGCGACAGTGGCTCATTAAAGTATCAATATTGTAGTATTGACGGAATAATTGAAACTAAATATATCATAATAATATCAAAAAAATTCATCTGAAAGAAATGTACTATTTTTTAAAAAGTTGACAAGTTATTCATAAGTTTCCTCCTAGTTTTAGTATTTAGTATATTTTTTTAATCTTATTTAGTAACCCCATTTTTTTATTCATGCCTTATTATTATTATTTAGTTTTATATTTTGCTATTATATTTGTTGTTTCATGTTGCACCTTTTCACCCAGAAAGTCCCTCGTTTGTGAATCTTGTTTTTATTCACTGATAATATTTCTGATTCTGATTCTAAATTTGGCTTGTTTTAGTCTTGTTCAGTTTTTATTTTGACTAAAACATTAAGGCATGAATATATTTGTTTGGAAATAACTGAAATTACTTTGTAAATGTATAAATAATATCAACATCGCAGTATTTAACAGCCAAATCGCAATCATTTCCGACATCATGCGGCTCTACTTCATACCGTGGAACATTACGGGCGAAGAAACCATGGCGACAAGCAAGTGGCGGGAACAGTCTACCTGAAAAGTTACATAGTGCGTCTTTGTCTCTCAGGTGATGTACTGTAAAGCCCCAGTGAAACGCTCACGAGCAGCAGAAACAACGTTCTTTAGCAGAACTTCAAACCACATGTTGACGTCAACTAAAGATAAAAAAAAAATAAAAAAATAAAAATCACGGCTCATTTTAATTCAAACAAAAGTCTAATTTGGTCCAAAGTCTGTCAAACTAAGTCGTAATGTCATTTCTTTCAAAGTTTCTGTCTCAGTCCGGTCCTTGATCGATGTCGATGTTTGTGTCATCCATTTCTTTGTGATGGCCTTTTTTCTGCCGCCAAAAGTGCATTCCAAAGGTATCCATTTATTGTGTCCGTGGCAGCAGTTTTGAGGCCCAAATACATAGTCCTAAAATTGAGAAAGATGGCAAAGTCAAAAACAGTCTGCAGTGTCTTATTGAAGTGACGTATGACCGTTTTTTACGAACGTCTAATTTTGACTTTATTGGGTGTGTTTGTACCTGTCGTACATATAATATAGTTTTACACCAATCGAGCAGGTATTTGTGGAGAAAACGTGGAAAAATGTGTAGAAAATGACATGAAGTGACATCAGCAGGGACAGGAAGTGACATCACAGCAGGAACACTCATTCCAGTCAAAGTTTATGCAGAATTTAAACAAAATAAACTACTTTTTTGACTCAAAACATGAATTCAACTAAATAAAGTCGCGCTCATATATTTGTATTTGTCAAATTAAATAAATGGTGACATCAGATGAGTTTTGGCCCAGTGTTCGCTGGGTAATTTCCTCGTGTGATGTCATCAATTACAAACAGGAAGTGAAATTATGAACCTAAAAAACTTGCTATTCTGTGATAACACTAACAAAATTCAAAATATATTTATCTTAACTGCATTTTAGTTCAACAAGTCGTCCGACCTGTAGGGGGCGCTTTCATTTCAGTCCAATATTTCTGAGCGACGATGAGATTATTGTAATCGGAACATCTCGGAACCCACCGATCCCAAATTTGGTCCGGCAGCGTTCTCTCCCTCATTACGCTTCACTCAAGCGGAACAGTTTACGAGCCCTTGATTTTCACCTTTCCCTTCACTTTTTCCCTTTCAGAATCAGAATTAGAAAAAAGGTTCGTTGCCGTTGTCAGCGAACAAAAACAACTAATCGCAAACTAGGAACTTGCTTCGACGATGAGGTGCGACACGAAACAACAATAATAGCAAAATATAGATAAAAAAAATGAGGCATGAATAAAAAAATAGGCTTAAAAATAGACTTATACTATCTTTTTGTGCCACATTATCTCTTGATTTGCATCGGCGTACGAAAGGCGCTCTGTAAATACGCGCTCTTCTTCACTCCGCAGACGCAGTTGTTTTCGCAGCGTTGGATGGATGGTGAGGTGAGACTGGGGTCGTTTCGTTGCGTGTCATAACAAACAGAGACACAGGGGGAGGCGGGAGGACGGCGCCGCGAGCGCGACTCCCATCGCCGCCCCCGCGCCGCTCGGCAAACACGTAAATCTGACGCCTGGCCCCCCTCGTGTCACGGGCGGCGCGGCGTTTGGGCAAAGGCTGTTTCTCGGCGGAATTTATGGATGACTTTTTTTCCGAGCTGACCTTTTTTTGGGAGTTTTTGGTCGTGTGATAATGTTACTCTGTCGAAAACGTACCTGGAGCTGTGTTTGTTTGTACGAGCGAGATAGGGGGCGCCACACACACTTTATCATGGAATTAAAGCATAGCCAGAAACATAATGAGCGCATGAGGAACAAGAAAGACTGTTGATGAACATTTAAAGTTGCACTATGTAACTTTTCTGCCACCCGCTTTCCTCCATGGTGATAAATGCGACTTCACATTTATTTACAGTTAAGTTTAAAAATGTTGCACCTGATTTTCAGTTTTGAAATGTGAAAAACAGAACTTGTTCATTCACACGATTTTTTTTGGCATGTATTAACGTCAAATGTAGCATGCTAATGTTTGTTAGCATGCTAATGTTTGTTAGCTTTACCCCGGACTCGAGAAAAGGGCTTACAAACTGGTGGTGGTGAATATTTATGATGCATTAGGTCATTGAGAGACACACGTGGAGCTGTGAAGAGTTTAACGTGTTTCAAAACCAGGTACAGCTCCATTGTCGAATGTGGTGGGACGTCAAAGCTCATGGAGAACATCTGCTGTAACATCAAAGGGTTTTCAGTTTTTATCAGTAGGAACGCAACGGGAAAGCAACGAGAAAGAAATGCTACAACCCTGAAAGCCAGTACGCTCAGAAAATGCAATGCTTGGAAGTCAATGGGATGCGGGACGGTGGACGAAACGCTCTCCTCCTCTTCGTTGTCCCTCAAACGTTCCCACATCACCGACGTCTCCTCCTGCCGAAGTCTTTTTTTGTTTTTTTAAAATCCAGCAGCACATTTGTCATCATCTCCATCAGACGCGCCGCATGCGATCTTTACTGAGTTTGCAAAAAAAAAAAACAGCTTCTGGCTTCTTCTGTTCTTCTGCACATTAACGCCCATTAAATTGTCTGCTGGGATTTGCACAGTCTGCCCATGCCAAGAAACCCCTGCGGTCCCGCACCCTCTGCAGCCGTCTGTCGAACAATCCCAGATTCTTGTTTTTTTTTACGGCCCCGTCGCGGTTCGTTGTTAATAATAAAAGCGAACACTGATTATCCCTGTCGTCGCTAAATTACGAGACGTTTTTACGGGTTTTGGTTTGGATGTAAATGGAGTTCCTCGGCAGCAGCGACGCCTTCCGCGGTCTCCGCTCCCGTCGCTTATTACTCGTCACGTTTATGTGCAGTCAACAGACCTGGAGCTGGAAAAGAAGTGCCAGGAGTTCTGACGTTACGTTAACACACATTATTAAGTATGTGAGGGGGTGTTTTCATTAAATCCTTTAGAATAGGAAGGTCATTATTTGTACCAATTATTTGTCAAGGCTCTACAAGATTCACAGCAAGATTCATGATAAATATTGAAATCATGCAAGGAGCACATTTTTCTGACTCATTCATGTAAAAAAATATAGGCGTTTTACATGTTTTAACTGTTATGTCGTTCGGACGAGCGTTGGCCCTCGTTTACAGGATGGTTGCTCCGTAAAATGACCTCGACGTCACGTTTGTAAAAGGATAAACTTGAAAACTGGGCAATATTTCAAGTAGCGTTTTACGGAAAAGATAAGAGAACCTTTACTTGTCCCACAACTTAAAGCGCCCCCTACAGGTCGGACGACTCATTGAACTAACACGCAGTTAAGATAAATGTATTTTGAATTTGACTACAAATTATAAACATTTTAATACAGAATAGCTCATTTTTTATTTAGGTTTATGATTTCACTTCCTGTTTGTAATTGATGACATCACACTAGGAAATTACCCAGCAAACACTGGGCCAAAACTCATTTGTCCAACTTTTTATTTGACAAATCAAAATATATGAGAGCGACTTTATTTTGTTGAATTCATGTTTAGAGCGTCAAAAAAGTTGTTTCTTTGTCCCTGGTGTGATGTCACTTCCTGTCATTATCTACAGATTTTTCAACGTTTTCTCCACAAATTCCAGCTCGATTGGTATAAAACTTTCATTTATATGTTCAATGGGTATAAATACACCAAATAAAGTCAAACTTTGCAGCAATGATCAAACTTTAAAACGAATCAATTTTCAGAAACATTGTCATCCAAACTTTCCAAAATAAAACACTGTGCACGTAAAAGTGAAACTATGAAACTACAACACTATTATGTACAATAAGTGTTATGACCGTGTTATGTTCAGTGCACCAGCTGGACAAGAATAAAAAGCAGAAAAAGATACTTCACTGTGGCGATTCACAATATGATGCAGTATAATCACGTTAGCTACATTTTGTGGTCTGACCTCTGCTCTTCAAGCTAAATGCTACTGGAAGTGATAACGCCCACTTGTCCAACTACAAGTTACTGTTGGCAACCCCCAAAAATGACTATACTACAAACGTTTGCAGCGAATCAGCTAACTCCCTGTGAGCGTTTCGGCCTCTCTGTTTCGAACCGGAGGCCGCAGAAACACGTTCACAAGCGCAGAATGAAAGGTCGTGTCTCTCCGGCTCTGCTCCGACAACAGTCCAACCAAAACAAGCCCCGTCGTACAGCTCACGACTCGGGAGTTCACCGCCGAGTCCCGAGGAGAACACTATCCGCGGACCATCGCTCTACAAACAAGACGAGCCGTTTCGGGAGAAGCGCCACGGATTGTTGACTTTGCTAATGGTTTTATCAGTGTTGTGTCCTCTCGGCTCCAGCGGCAAATTGGGAACATAAACCGGCGACGCTGACGGCCTTTGAAAAATGGACAGTGATTACATGGATTCTTATTGGTCTTTGATGAAGCGTTCTCGTGTTTTTCAGAGGTTTGTGGCTCTGAGAAGGCGTTGGACCATGTTCCCTTGGTGTCCGGGGCAATGAGGAAGCAATAAAGGCGAAGAGAGATCATCGCTATAGCAACCGGCGTCCAGCAGCCATTGTGAGTGTTCAAGTCCACTCAAGAACTCATACAATCTTGCAGGAAGCTGGAGTTTATAATCATGATTTTATCTTGATTACTCTGATAATTGGACTTTTTCATATTTGTACTTAATCTAATTCCCCACGATTATATGCGATTATAAATTATGTGTTTTATATGCGTGAATTGGTGCAGTGCTTTTAGGGTGAATATTCATGTTCATAATTCGGGGAAAAAATATCTACTTTTACATTATTTTCAGTTTGAATTTTGCTAATCCGCCGCAACTGCTTCATCATCCAAACCCACGATCTCTCAAGCCTTTATGATAACTCGTTGGTCCGAGGCTTTTCAGGTTTGGCCCCCGTTCGACCGGAGCAGGGGCCGTGTTCTCCGCAGTAAGTCAGACCTGTTCTGTGCATGTTGGAATACGGCAGGGCTGCACTTTGTCACAGCTTCTATTCGTTGTTTTTAATGGACGGAACTCACTCAATAAACCAGGACCTGCAACATGCACTTGGACGGGGCTTGTCTTGACTTCTTCTTGCCTCAAATACTAAACTAGAATACTAAAATGACCACATTTTTTATATATTCTACTTTCGTACTTCTAGTATTTTTTTTAATGTACCCAGTTATTATTTTAGTAAGTTTAATTTGCTTGTAAACATAGTAGTAATATATTTAAAAACAGCTTTGTTGAAAACCCTGGAACAGAATCTGCCAAAAATGAGAATTACAATGGGCCCTGAAGTAGACAAAGTGCAGTCATGACATCATCACTTAACAGTCCCATTTTGAAGTACTCCTCACAGAGTTATGAATCACACAAGCACAAACCCCTGATGGAGACGTGGCTCGGTCTCCTAAATCATCCAGGCCTTTTTACGCTGTCCTCCTGTTGGTTTATTGTCCCAGATCCTCGGGGACTCGACAATGACGGATGGTCTTCGAGCTCCTGCAGAGTCCAGACTCCACAGGATCCAGACCTAAGTCCAGCCCAAAGCCCAGCCCAGAGCCTGGCCCAGAGTCCGGCCCAGAGTCCAGCCCAGTCTAGCTCAGGTCAGAATAAACAAAGACACGACTCCCCAGAGACGACCAAATCCTCGGTCTGGTCCCCAGGACCAGGCCAGGACAAGACCGGGGTATCAATTTACAAACGGCTGATCCCTCTGGGTGAAGTGTCCTCTCGTTGAGACGGGGTTTTTCCACTTTTCATCCAAAAACACTCATTTTCTCCCTTTTAACCACGTTATAACATTGTTTCCTCATCAAAAACATATCTGGAGTTGTTTTTAGTTTCACTCATGCGTTTTTCATGAATCCTGTTTACGAGCTCATCTTCTCTGCTCCTGCTCTGAGCCTCATAAAAACTTGTCAAAAGTAGAGATCCAGAGCTCTCCTGCAGTTTATAAACCAGGGCTATTCAACTTAAGGCCCGGGGGCCAGATCAGGCCCGCCAAACGACCTGATTCGGCCCGCAACCCATCTTCCAAATATTGTTATTATTAAATTTTTTTCTTGTTTTCTGGTTTAATCCTGGCTTAGTACAAGTTTAAACCTGGTTTGTTGTTTTTTTGCTGGCTTAGTCCGTATTTAATCCTGCTTTAGACCTGATTTGATTCTGAGTTAGTCTTGGTTCTGACCTGGTTAGTGGCCTATCCGGCCCACATGCCACGGCCCCCCGAGAAATCTGGCCGTCAGGAAAATTAAGTTGAATAGCCCTGCTATAAACCATCACCAGATTCAAATTAATTACAACTGCATGCTTAATTTAGCATGTCGGGTCAAGCTAGTGTTTGTTTATTTCCCCATGGTAATTCCCCCTGCTGTGTCTGGTTGAAAGGAATGAATAAACACATTATTACGAAGAAAATCACTTTTTTACATGATAAACTGTATAAATGGGCCTAATGTATATATATTTACTCATTCTTGGCATTATTTTGACATTTTTGAGAAAACCTGTTCGGCCCTTTTGTCATTTCTGTTGTTTTGGTCTTAGGGTTTTTACTTAAATCGTGGTTGTAGGGGACAGATTAATCCACTGAACACACTTAACATTTCTCCTTGTTTGCGTTATACATATTTTAGTGTTAAATATTGACTTTAACCTGTTCATTTGTAGGACTCTGGACTCAAAGCTGTGTTTCTTGCGCCGCAGAGTCATATGTCATTCCCATCTCGACTGTGTGACTGACTGAGGCCCATTAAAACCACATTAAGTCTGCCGCAGCGGAGGATTAGTCACCGCTCCAGTAAAAGTACTTTTATTCAGGGGTAAGAAGGCGATTTGTCAGCTGTGCAAACACAAAGATGAAATATCGAACGTAAATATACGAGCTGACGTGGTACAAACCGTTTAGAGCGTTGGGCGCATGATGGATGTGATCGACGGACACTTTCAGAGCAATATTTATCCTCGCTGAAGTATTACATGATGTGATTTCAAATAAATTGCTTTCATTGGACCGAAACTAAACTTGTATAATCCATCTTTATGCCATTAAGTCAGGCCTGTAGCTGTAACTTCTTCATAATCCACAATAAAGTCAATATTTAGTTTGGTTCGCCGTCTTTTCTGTGCCAGTGTCACTATCACAAACAGACAAACAAAAACAGACCGCAGTTCACCCTCTGCGCCGCGCCAGGAGCGACTCTGCTGGGGCGAGTGCGGCGGCTTGGGCACGATCCTCTGCGTCTGAACACTTTTACGATCAACAGTATTTCATATGTCACGTAGTCTGTGTCTGTTCAGTGCTGGTCACATGTTTTCTGGGAGAACAAAAGCAGTTTTCCATAGTAACGGAATACTTTCAGTTTGAATTGTGGGATTAAAAACATGGATTAAACACGTTACTATGAGTGGAACTGATCACTAAAACAAGCTAGGTTCAGGGTAGGGCTGGGTATGGTCTTGGATTCAAGTTCAAGGTGTCGGATCCAGTGGACTTTCTTGGATCTATTGAGAGCAACTTAATTCATACTTTAATACTGTGTAAAGGGCTTCAGGGGAAACACTTGATAACCGGCCCAAACTCCGTGTAAAGACATGACTTTACTCGTAAACAGTAAACAGTAAAGTAAACACATTATTTGTTTTAAGATCAGGTCAAAACAGGACTTCATTTATCAGAAGCGCCGTGCGTTAGCCATTAGCCGTTAGCTTCAGTGAATCACGATGAAAAACATGCGCCTTTTTTTTTTTTTTAATCACAGAAAACTCACATCAACGGTTTCAGGGTCAGTAAAGATTCTGTCCACTGCGTAATCTTGATATTTTTGATTAGTTTGTGATAAAAGTCTCCTCCGTAGGCTTAAAATGAGCGCCCTCTGCAGTTTGGACAATAGACAGGTTTATTGGATTAAACTTCTTTCTGTGAATTGTTGAGCTCGACCTTATGATTAAAAAAAAAAGGTACAATTTAGATGTTATTAAGAAAACATTGGTTATGTTTTGTGTGACACATTATTCTATATTTGTTTTGTCACCAACGGTTACTCAAATCATTTTCGACTTAAGATTTTTGTGTCTCCGTACCTTTGTAAATAAATACTTGATTTGTTGTCCGGAGGGAAAGTGATCCACGCAGTAACGGATTTCATAGTCTTTTACAGTTCTTTTTTACTGAGCGTAACAGGTTTATTGTGGTTGTAAATACCAAACTCTGAAGGGAACTCCCAAAGGAATCCTAAACAAATATCACATCAACACTGGACAAAACGAGAGCTTCTACTGGACGTGGAGGGATTTTCTTCTTGAACATAAATATCGCAATGAATATGTTGTCTCTTTGTGAGATTTGAGTGGCTGATTTATGGGCAGCACAACCGATAAATTCTGTTTCATGGCTTTTTTAAATTTGTTTTTTGTTTGCTCAAATGAACTGTACGCAGCAAAATGGAAACTGGAAGTAGTTTCTTTGCTGTTGCTTCGCTAGCTTGTTTCTAACGACATTTAGGACACTTCAGCTGCTGCGCAATCGCGTTTAAGCACAGAAAGATGATCTGTTCAACTGCGTATGATTACAAAGTCTGTTTAAAGTCTGTTTCAGTGATAAACGTGAGCGTAGCCTGCAGCGTTACCGTGGTTTACTGTTAACTTGACTTTCGGATCCCGCTGGAGTCGAACGGCAGCGTGTTCTCCAACTCTGGAACCGTTTGAACGATGATGTCCTCCGAGAGCCCAGATCTTCGACACGAACTGAAAGACGAGCACAGAAGGATGACCTCGTGCCATCCTCGTGCCATCCGCTCCAGCGCCCATGACGCCATCTTGTGCCTGAGGGATGCTGTCAAAGTGGTATGTTCTTCTCTGCCAGTGGTGGTTGTACACGTGGGAGGTGGTTTGGTCTGTGAGATCTGCCCCGCTGCGCCTGACAGGTTTGACCCAGAGACACTGAACACTGACACTTTCTTTGATTGGCTAATGCACCTGTCAATCACGTCTTGACCTCGGAGAGATAAAGCGACGTCCAGACTACGGGTCTTTGTAAAGTGTCGGAGAAGCGGGTCCTTGGCTGGTCGACAGCACTGATGTCCAACTCAATTTTGATACTACAGAAGAAGCTTTTATCTCTTTTGGTCATTTTCAACTCAAATAATAGTACTTTCTTTTTGCGGTTTTACTAGTTCTGATAAAGCTCAAGATCATTCAGCAATTGTTCAAGAAAGGTCAGATATTGCATTGATTTGTATTTGATTTCCGATACTTCTGACAACCCTTGTTTGGACTGATTTAAACTGCAGCATTATTTTGTTCTGTTTTCCCGCCCGTTTTTAAAGCAGTAAAAATCCGGTACCGGGCTTTTAATCTACACCTCCAAGTTAGGGTCAAAATGAGGCCCCTGTGCTTTATTGTCTAAGAACCAGGAAGTGCACTGTTAGCATGGCAGAACCAGGAAGTGCACTGTTAGCATGGCAGTTGTTGTTAGCACGGCAGTTGCTGTTAGCTTTATCGTACTGGCTAAACTCAAGCGTTTATAACACCATCACCGCTTGGAATGTATTCAGGAAGTGGAATAACGTTGCCAAAAAATGAACGAGTTCCATTTCTCAGGTTTTTAAGGCAGTGAAAATCCCGTAGAGCGCCTTTAGCCCACACCTCCGTCTAAAATAACACCACTGATCTGTAGAATGCGATGCCTCGGGAAGCCACCATACCTCAGCGAGTCTCGCGCGCAGACGTCGCTGGAGCCGCTCGGGTTGAGGTCGCTCCTTTGATCACCGAGGCTGGTGACAGAGCTCCAGACCACTGTCCCAACAAGGGGTCGCGACACAGCGGGGGGGGGGGGCGCCCCACGCAGCAGCGCTCTTATCTGGGCTCCCAGGGCTTTACGAGGCCCCTGACGTGGAGCACATCTCCTCCGGGCTTAGCACAGACGCCGCCGGCTCAATCACGGCATTACGGGCAGTTATGGACACGCTGATAGTGGAGATTATGGGACTAGAACTGTTTTAGAAGACTTGAATTAACAGCATTTATCTTTGACTACGTCTGACGTTTCTAATACCATACTACTTATTTTAGTAATCGACTAGTCAGCGATAATGTTCTCAATTAGTCAAGTATGCAAAAGGATTATTCTTATTGTACATTTTTAACCCACTAAAAGGTTGAAATGTGACGACTGAAAGCTTTTAGATACAGAACATTTACAAGTAAAGTGTATTATTAATGAAAATAAGGAATTGTTTATTCTTTTTTGACATTTTGATTGAATAATGCCGCTGTCTTTGTAATAAAATGTCTTTTCGTGTGTGTTTTAGAGTGTCGTATAGTCCAGATAATGATTACAGTTACAAAATACACCAAAATATACTGCAATTATATTTTATAGTCAACTAGTTACAATTTGTGAATTATTTGAGATGTTATGATTACTCCTCTTTATTGCGCGTGTATAACAAGCATACAGTTTGTGAAATAATCTTCACTGACACTGGTTTTCCCTGATTTTCTCCAGGTAGAACAAGACTTTTTCTTTTTTCCAAGATAAAATAACCTGCCAATGGTATAGTTTTTGTAAAGAAACATCTTGAAAAATGTTGGGCTGCAGTTCTTAGTAGCTTAGTCGATGAATTGGTCAATAATGTCTTGATCGAGCAACAGTTTTATTAGTCGACTAGATTTTTGAAGGATTTTAAGGATTTAGGGGTGCATTGATTACCTGGTTGGTATCTTAGTGTACAATTATTAGTTATTGGAATCCTCTGATATTCAAGCAGATCATTGAGACACTTGATAGTTTTATTTTTGCCACGGCTCCAGTTTGTCGATTATTTGATGCAGGGCGTGTCTTTGGTCCACCAGGAATTTCTTTACTCAACTATACAGCCCTAGAAAATGTTGGGTCATTTAAATTAAGTGTTATGTTATGTTTGGAAAGTAGGTGTAGTGAGTGCTATTTTCTCTTGCACAGAAGGAAAAGGCTTCTCAAACCTTTCAAATCAAGTCTCAGAAAATGTGGAAAATCCTGTGATGATGGGGGAAAATGACAGATTTGTCGGTGAAACTATGTCCCCAGGGGCCTCGACGCTAACGGCGGCGAAGAGGAGACGATGGCGAGGCTGAGGCGGCCGATGGTTCTACTTATGGTGTAACCGTTTGGATCCCGAACGAAAGCCTCGCTCAGACTCGTATCGACAGCTCCGTTTGAACTCGATCCAGTCCAAACAAACCGGTCTGAGGTCTGGGCTCGGGTTTCACTCCCACGGGAACAATCAGGACCAGGCTCCAAACTCACTTTCCTCTGAGTCTGGTCTCGTTTTCTGAGCGCCGCATGGAACCTGCCAGTTTTACACCGGTTTGGAGAAAACGGCGTTCTGGGACTCATCTCCAGATCTTGGTCTAGTCCTGATCAAGACCTCACATCAAGATCAAGATGGGTGAAATCGGAGCCCAGACACGAGGAGAAACATGCAAACTGCACGGAAAGACCCGGTCCGGCTTGGGAGTCACATCCAGAACATCATCTTCTCACCATAAATATTAGCTCGTCGTTTTTTAAATTCAAATATAAAAGTGTAAATTGCAGCTTAAATCTCTAACTCTAAAAAGTTGCTGGGTATTCTAACTTCTGTTTTAACACTAAGGGTAAAGTGCATTTGACCCATCCTTCACGACCGCTCTCAGGAGCCTGTGGTCGCCGGGAACCCATCTCCGGATGTTTGGCTTTGTCAGGATCTATCTTATCTTCACTGGAGGATTTTTACCTGCATGTTTTGGGTAGATGGGGGGGGGGGGACTTGGGTAGATGGGGGGGGGGGGGACCAGAGGAAACCCACGCAGTCCAACCCACAACCTTCTTGCTGTGAGGCGAGAGTGCTGCTGCCATCGTGCCACTTAAATATACAATAAAGAATATTTAGAAAATCATTCGCTAACTTGGCCAAAAAGACAAATTCTCACAATATTTTTTAGTTCACTATCTGTCTTGCCGTTACAATTGGTCCACCGGTGTTGCTAAGACTGGACCAATCACAGCGCTGCAGTTTTGATCTGGGTGGAAACCGAAGGTGACGCGCCCAAACGAACCGGAACACACCCATGGCAACCCCCGATGGACGTTACCAAAAGTTTGACGTCTCTGCTCGTCGCTTCGATCGATCAGCGTCAAAGAAATGAGCGCTGCAATCTGAGCCAGATAAAATGGCATTGTAAGAGCTGAAACCATCTTCACCCTTCGGTTCTGAGGCACCCAGCACCCTCAAAGCGTCCTCCAGTCCCGTTCCAGAAGTCACCGTCGGAGTGTTTCATATCCCCCAGAGCCCAGACATGTCGTATGGCCATAGTAAAACACTGTGTCTATATTAGTCTATAGGAGCAGCCAGGACTTTCCCTCCTCCCTCCGCTCGCCTCCCCCAGTCTGGAGCCTCTCTCTGGGGCTGCGGCAGGTGACAGAGGTCCCCTGTGTCCCGGCTCCCCCAAGGGCCCCCTCTGCGCGGCACTATAGACGCCCCTCGTATTAACATTTACAGACAGCAGCGAGCATCAGTCATCCCCGCGCAGTCATGATGTCACTGCCCCAGCGCGCGGCCGGCCTCGCTATAAAAGAACTTATTTACGGGCGAGAAAAGTTTGAAAAGAGAGAAATCCAGCAGTCTGGGTCCGCGCGCGCGTTTTCCATACCGCCATACCTCCCAGAGCGCCACAAACAAGCTGCGAAAAAACACTTAGGCCTTTTCTCCCCAACAGAAATAAACAAGTCCAATTAGAGGTCTTATTTTTGGAACGGCCGGCGCTGCCAACGGAGCTGAACACTCCAGGCTGACGCGGCAGTTCTGACCAGACGACAAGAGCGACAGAAGATTTGAAATACTAGAGTCTGTTGTGGTCAGTTTAGTCCTGGTTTAGTGGTTAAGGCCTGGTTTATTCCTTGTTTATGGAATGGTTGGGAATCACCAGGAGCTGCAAACTTTGGTGCGGAGCAGCTGCGACGAAAAGGGGCAGATTATTTGAAATACTAGTCCTGGTTTAGTCCTGGTTTAGTCCTGGTTTAGTCCTGGTTTAGTCTTCAGTTGCTTTTGGAACGGTCGTTGCTGCAAATTTCCGGGGGATGCCGCAATCGTGCCCACATGACAAAAGAGATAAATTATTGAACTACCGGAGTTTGTCGTGGCCATTTTACTCCTGGTTTAGTTCCGGTTTAGTTCTGGTTTAGTTCTGGTTTAGTCCTTGGCAGACCTGGTTTTGTTTTTTTGTTTTTTTTTGGAACCGCTATGGAACGGAATGACAAGGAGGAGCAGAATATTTGAAACTCTGAAGTCTGACACAGTTGTGGTCCTGGTTTAGTCTCGTCTTCACGCCACAGTAATCTATTGTAATGACTAGATTTAAGACTGATTTAAGATTGGATTTAAGACTGAATTTAAGACTGGTTTAAGACTGATTTAAGACTGGTTCAAGACTGTTTCAAGACTAGTTTAAGACTGGTTTAAGACTGGATTTAAGACTGGTTTAAGACTGGTTTAAGACTGGTTTAAGACTAAATTTAAAACTGGTTTAAGACTGGATTCAAGACTTGTTTAAGACTGAATTTAAGACTGGTTTAAGACTGGTTTAAGACTGAATTTAAGACTGGTTTAAGACTGAATTTAAGACTGGTTTAAGACTGGATTTAACACTGGTTTAAGACTGGTTTAAGACTGGTTTAAGACTACTTTAAGACTGGTTTAAGACTGGTTTAAGACTGGATTTAAGACTGGTTTAAGACTGGTTTAAGACTGGATTTAAGACTGGTTTAAGACTGGTTTAAGACTGGTTTAAGACTGGACAAATGCAGACGCCGCTGGAGCTTGTCCGATGCCGTCCGTGTCCGCGGACAATGGCCGCTCTGTCCCTCACTCGGAGACACAAACTCACCTGGGACGGTCCATCTTGATTTATGAAGTGTGAATTCTGAGCTGAGAGGGACCGAGCCGAGGGTCCAGGAGGGGAGGGTGAGAGCGGGGCTACAAACAGGCTCTGTGCGCTGAAACCCACACATCTGCTGCTGCTACGGTTACAGCATCGGATCATCACACCACCAAACATGACACCCCAGACTCAGAGAACACAGAAGGGTCTCCAGCTAACGCCAGCAACATTCACTTTGTCTTGTCTCGTGTCCACCAACTTTTTATCCTTTTTATTTACAGTTTTTTTTTATACAAAAGACAGTTACACACATTGTTCAAAACTGTGTGTACGCATACTTCTGCATGAGTACACTGCAGTACAGGTTAGTAAAGCCTGAGGTAGTTTTGCTGGTTGCGTTTCCTGCAAAATACGTAACGTCCCCGCCCTCTTTTCACATTTTTGTTAGCGTCCTCGTCCGACAAACTAAAGGATGCTCCTCGCAACTTTCCAGATGCCGCTGGGCCAATTTCTGGTCCAGCACGACACACGGAAAGAAAAGAAAAAGGATTCATGCCCAAATCCGATCAAACCAAAGATTTAATAAATGGAGAGAAAACATTTCCTAAAGAGGGGCCCTCCGAGGCGTCGCCCCCTCGCCATCACCTGGCACCAATCCACCTGAGGACTGGGAACACCGCCGCCCCCTAGCTGCTACGCTGTCCTGCTTTATGTGGCATCCCGAGGACTGTTTTGATGAAATAAGAGCCAATCAAATTAAATTAAACCCACTGCAAATTAATCCAGAAAATCAGTGGAACTAAAGGACGCAGAGACAATATGGAATCAGTGATTTTAGGTTCACAGAGGTTTAACTTGTCATGGTTCAGTCTTTTATCATCTCGGTTCACATACGGTCATTCAGAAATAAAAGAAAGCAGCGATAAAAAAGGGCCAGTGCCACGGCCGAGAGAGCGATGTTAGACATTAGGGCCCCCCACGACGGGCCATTACGCTGCTGCCCGACCCGCCCGGTACCACCTACATGACAACCCTTCAGCAAGCTACACGGAGGACCCCGGCACCGTCAGGTAATTATAATCAATAGATCTTTGACTCCTGGTGAAATATATTTACCTGACCCTCACAAGACGACCAACGCAACCTGTCGCGCCCCAGCCAACAGGAAGGCGGAAGTGGCAGACAAGGACCGCGAGAGATGCGAGACAGGCTTTATAGTCGAGCTGTGCGCCATCTGCTGGCTTGGTGGGCACACTGCTACATATAACTTGTCCTTATTTGATCCTTTTTAAAGAGATGTGTTTCCCTCTTTGACATGTTTCGGCGGCGAGCTGCGAGCCACCTTTGTATCATCAGTCACAACCAACAAGACCAGTTTTGGTAGCATTTAATTATTGCTTTTAGGATTTAGTTTTGCTCTTGTCTTCCTCGAAAGCATCACCGGGCCTTGACGAACACATTTTGTTCTGTCATGTTGGCAGCCTGACGACGGCTCGCAGTGTGCAGCCGAAATGTGTCAACGGCGTCATTTCATCTGGCAAAATATTGTCTTTGAAAAGAAGACGTTTGCGACCTCTGCCATGAGTCTGTGCTGACGTATGTACAGGGATGTCTTATGGAGCTCGACAGTCGCCAAGTGAATTTCTCTTTTTTTTTGCCATAGATTTAGAAAAATGTAAATACTAAGAGTTAAAGGGCACGACGCAGGCTAAGCAGCTCCGTGGTAACTCATGTCCTTGACGCGGTGGTTTTCAGTCCAAAAAACACTGGGCACTAAAAAATGACATAATACAAAATGTTTTAATAACTTGGCGGTTTATAAAGTTTCAGAAACAGATTTTGAATAAAGTCATAGGTCTTAAGCTCGTTACTTACAGCTGATTAGCCGTATCATTATGTGTTTGAGATTGGCTCCACATTTTTTGTACATTCTGGTCCTTCACCTTTTATTGTACCATAAATGTCCTACTACACTGCCTCCATCTGAAAGCCCAGGGTGGAGAGTGGAGGGTGGAGGAGTGGAGGGTGGAGAGCGGAGGGTGGAGGGCGGAGCTGCTGGTCAGGCTTCATTTGGCGCTCATGGCAGAGACGCTCCATCCATCAGGTAATTTCACATGGAGCCGCCGATGGAGCCGCTGAAGGAGAAGCTGAAGGAGCCACCAATGGAGCCGCCAATGGAGAAGCTGAAGGAGCCGCTGAAGGAGAAGCTGAAGGAGCCACTAAAGAGCCGCTGAAGGAGCCGCCAATGGAGCCACCGATGGAGAAAGCTGAAGGAGAGCCGCTGAAGGAGCTGCCAATGGAGCCACCGATGGAGAAGCTGAAGGAGAGCCGCTGATGGAGAAGCTGAAGGAGCTGCTGATGGAGAAGCCGAAGGAGCCGCCAATGGAGCCGCCAATGGAGAAGCCGATGGAGCCGATGAAGGGAGAGCTGAAGGAGCCACCAATGGAGCCGCCGATGGAGAAGCTAAAGGAGCCGCAAATGAAGTGAGCCGCATGGAGCCACCGATGGAGAAGCTGAAGGAGAGCCGCTGATGGAGAAGCTGAAGGAGCTGCTGATGGAGAAGCCGAAGGAGCCGCCAATGGAGCCGCCAATGGAGAAGCTGAAGGAGCCGCCGATGGAGCCGCCGATGGAGCAGCTGCTGTCTGCTACATCGGGCTTCATTTGACCCTCTCCTCTGCATGTTCTGCCCCGTTTGACACACGACGGAGCCCACACGAGTCACAATGGGCCGACATGTTATAGTCAGACTATAAAAACTTTTTAAAAGGTTTATAAATCTGATTATTCTGTTTATATTTTAACCACAAAGTGTCCTATTTACAAGTGTTCAAGGTTTTGTTCAAAATGTTAGATTCTTCAAACATTCTAAAGTGTTTTGGTACTTTAATGAATAGCTTTTCAAAAGATTTGCCAGATTTATGAAAAAAAATGCCATAAAAAATCTGAGTAATAAATATAACTGTTAAACAACATCTATGGATTCAACCCTATTTAATGTTATTTACATTTCAATTCAGTTCTAATTACAGAAGGTGGTTTACATTATTTAATCCCAGAATGCGTCACCATCAACAGTAAACGCCTGTTTTCTTTGCAAAAACAGTGACTAAAATGATTGTACTTTTCTTGTCAGGGTGGAACGTCAACTACAAAGCTAGTCCACAAAGGAAAAATAACTGCAGTCATACTTCCATAATTGTAATGGATATCTGGACTTTACAGACTGTAAAACACACAGACCTTTTTTTTAATAACAAAGCAGCATTGTTAAATCAAAATGCCTAAAAAGTATAAACTATTATTTGGTCAATAATGTATTTTTTAAATCTCACTGTACAATAGAAATAATAATTTGACAGGTCGACTTATCAAAATATGAATCAACTGCTAAAATAATCATTCGTTGCAGCCCTACGATTGGCTATCCTTGGGTTTCAGAGTAAAAATCAAGCACCATTGACATTAAAGCGCCCCCTACAGGTCGGACGTCTTGTTGAACTAACACGCAGTTAAGATAAATATATTTGAAATTTTGCTAAAAATTATAAACATTTTATCACAGAAAAGCAAATTTTTTAGGTTTATAATTTCACTTCCTGTTTGTAATTGATGACATCACAGTAGGAAATTACCCAGCAAACACTGGGCCAAAACTCATCAAATGTCACAATGTTTTTTAATTTGACAAATAAAAATACATGAGAGTGACTTTATTTTGTCGAATTCATGTTTAGAGCATAAAAAAGTTGTTTCTTTGTGTAAATTCTGCATAAACTTTGACTGGAATGAGTGTCCCTGGTGTGATGTCACTTCCTGTCATTTTCTACAGATTTTTCAACGTTTCCTTCACAAATCCCTGCTCGATTGGTGTAAAACCATCATTGATATGTACGACAGGTACAAACACACCAGATAAAGTCAAAAGTAGAACATCGTAAAAACCTGTCTTGGGACTTTAAGCATTAACAATTCAAAAGTTTTCCAGATCTCACGTATAAACAGGACGCTGAAGGCCACGAATTTGCAGCCGTGATGTTGCTTTTTTTGCCGATCAGTCTCGCTCTGTCACTGGCCAAACTCTGTCCCCGGCGTCAACTGTTCCTTTAAGAAGCCCCCATTTTGTGTGAGGCCGCGCGCGCTGGACAAACAAACAGACTTTATTGGTTAATGAGTGTTTGGATGCTGCGGTCGCGCCCGGGACAAGGCGCTCTCAGTCTCTCCTCGGGTTCCTCCTGGGCTCCTGCGCCGCCGCTCTGAACGGTGGGAAAAGTGAACGCGCTAATGACACTCTCGTTAATGTGTCTGCAGCCGAGTCCGCCGTGAAAGTACTGTGCACTACTGTACGAGAAAGTACCTGAAAATACTGTGCGCTACTGTACGAGAAAGTACCTGAAAATACTGTGCGCTACTGTACGAGAAAGTACCTGAAAATACTGTGCGCTACTGTACGAGAAAGTACCTGAAATAGCCTTGCGCTACCAGCGATGGAAATAGTACCTGAAAATACTTGGCCTACTGTACGAGAAGTACCTGGAAATACTGTGCGCTACTGATACGAGAAAGTACCTGAAAATACTGTGCGCTACTGTACGAGGAAATACTGAAAATACTGTTGCGCTACTGTACGAAGAAAGTACCTGAAAATACTGTGCGCTACTGTACGAGAAAGTACCTGAAAAACTCGCTACTGTACGAGAAAAGTACTGAAAATATGCGCTACTTGTACGAGAAAGTACCTGAAAATACTGGCGCTACTGTACGAAAAGTACCTGAAAATACTTGCGCTACTGTACGAGAAAGTACCATGAAATCTATGCGCATAACATGTACGAGAAAGTACCTGAAAATAAACTGTGTCGCTACTGTAACGAGAAAGTACCATGAAATACTGTGCGCTACTGTAAACGTAAAAGTACCATGAAATACTACGCACTACTGTACGACAAAGTACCAAAACTACGTGAAAATACTGGGACACTACAGTACAAAAGTACTTGAAACTATTGTACTACGAGAAGTACTGAAACACGTGAAATACTGTGCACTACTGTACACGAGAAAGTACCTGAAAATACTAGTGCGCTACTTAGAGTACAGGAGTACCTGAAAATACTTGCGGCTACTGTACGAGAAAGTACCTGAAATCCTGCGCGCTACTGGTCCGAGAAAGTACCTGAAAATACTGTGCACACTGTACGGAAAGTACGCTGAAACTACTGTGCACTGCGAACGACAAAGTACCTGAAAATACTGTGCACTACTGTACGAGAAAGTACCTGAAACTACTGTGCACTGCTGTACGACAAAGTACCTGAAACTACATGAAAATACTGTGCACTACTGTACGAGAAAGTACCTGAAACTACTGTGCACTGCTGTACGACAAAGTACCTGAAACTACATGAAAATACTGTGCACTACTGTACGAGAAAGTACTTGAAACTACTGTACGAGAAAGTACCTGAAACTACTGTACGAGAAAGTACATGAAACTACTGTGCACTACTGTACGAGTAAATACCTGAAACTACTGTATGGGAAAGTACCTGAAACTACTGTACGAGAAAGTACATGAAACTACTGTGCACTATTGTACGAGAAATTACCTGAAACTACTGTGCACTACTGTACGAGTAAATACCTGAAACTACTGTACGAGAAAGTACATGAAACTACTGTACAAGAAAGTACCTGAAACTACGTGAAAATACTGTGTACTACTGTGTGATAAAGAAGTAGAGAATACTACTGTGTGGAAGATTTATTGACAAAAAAGATAGCATTTTATAACAAAGACAGTGACATCATGAAATCAAAAGGTCAGAGGACATCAGCACGTTCTACTGGCTGAAAACACCCAAAGGTTCCAGTTCCCGTGCAAAGGGCCTATTGTGTCCCCATCAAAAACAGTTCTCATGATCAGGAGGAACTGAAAGTGTTGAACAAACGACGTGCACACCTCGCGGACCTGAGTAAACTCCTGTGGGGTCATAACGGAGGTGTGAACCGGCGGAAATCAGCTCAAGGGCCCTTTGTGTCCACGAGGAAGCAGGTCTTTTAAAGGTATCTGACTAATGACATGAGCCACGTTTGGACTGGCCCAGAGCGGTTCACTTTAGAGCGCTTTGACCCGTTTGATGGCGGAGTGCGTCGCATCTTGACGATAAACAAGAAACTACTTCCTGTTTCTCGTCAGTTGGTTATTTCACTTCTCTGCAAAAGGCTGGCTTTGGATCATGTTAGATCCATTATGACCTGGAAATATCCTATTTGACCTTTAACACGAGTGTCATGTGTCAACAGGAAACAACAGTTGTTGCTAACGTGCTTTGCTAGCTTTGTTTTTAGCAAAAAGTTAAAACCACTGGATTAAACAGTGATTTATCACCAGATCAAGTCAGTGTTTGGTGAGAAATGATGAATTTCTGTTTCTGTGTGAGTCTAATTCTCTCTCGTCCAATCATCTGGAGCTAGAGCGTTCCAGGCGCCAAAAGAGAGCCGGACCACTTTAGAAGCTAGTACCTCTCATGGCCCATTTTAGACCGCTTAAACCGACTGGTATTGGCGACTTAAAACAGCGGAGACTCTTTTGGACCGTTCCATTCCTCTCCAGCCTGAACCAGTCGAAACGTGGCTGTAACGACCTGTGAATGAAAATGTTTGAGATCCTGCTACTCTACAGCCGCGGAAGAGCTACTCAAGTAAAAGTATCTCATCAAAAATCTACCTAAGTAAAAGTATTAAAGTACCCATTCAAGTTCCAGACAGGTTGTACGACTCATTGAACTAAAAAGTTCATATTTTGAATTTGGCTTAAAATGATCAAAATGTTATGACAGAATAGCAAATTTTTTAGGTTTATAATTTCACTTCCTGTTTGTAATCGATGACATCACAGTAGGAAATTACCCAGCAACCACTGGGCCAAAACTCATCTAATGTCACAATTTTTTTTATTTGACAAATAAAATTATATGAGAGCGACTTCATTTTGTTGAATTCATGTTTAGAGAGTCAAAGAAGTTGTTTCTTTGTGTAAATTCTGCATAAACTTTGACTTTGAGTGCCCCTGGTGTGATGTCACTTCTGTCCCTGGTGTGATGTCACTTCCTGTCATTTTCTACAGATTATTCAACGTTTCCTCCACAAATACCTGCTCGATCGGTGTAAAACTATCATTTATATGTACGACAGGTATAAACACACCAAATAGTCAGAATTAGAACATCGTAAAAACCTGTCATGGGACTTTAAATGTCCTTTAAGAGTAAAAAGTAAAAGTATTTCACTCAAATTTTGAAAAGTAGTGATATTGATAAAGATTTGTTGAGAATTCAAAATGATTTAAGCTGGGCCCGTGGGCAGCGGAGGCTCACATTAGCGGTGTGTGGTGGAGTTCATGTACACAGCGCCGCGGTCTGACCCCACCCATAGAGACCCCACTGTCCGGGGTCCTGGTCCTGGTCTGGGCCTTGGACCGCGACACGGGCTGGACATACAGGGCCTTCAGTCTGAGGCAGAGCTGAGGTCAGAGCGCTGCAGACACACAGGCCACTGACAGAGCCGCGTTCACTCGTTTACCGTCACTGGAGCTTTCTGAAGACGCCGTGCAGCTCGATAAACGGCGTTATCGTCAACCCCGTTTGTACCCCCCACGGCCCCTCGTTAAAGGGCCCATGACAGGTTTTTTACGATTGTCTAATTTTGACTTTATCTGGTGTATTTGTACCTGTCGTGCATACAAATGGTAGTTTTACACCGATCGAGCAGGTATTTGAGGAGAAAACGCTTAAAAATCTGTAGAAAATGACAGGAAGTGACATCACACCAGGGACATTTCTCATTCCAGTCAAAGTTTATGCAGAATTTACACAAAGAAACAACTTTTTTTCCCACTCTCTGAACATGAATTCAACAAAATAAAGTCGCTCTCATATATTTTTATTTGTGAAATTAATTTTTTTTTTTTGCCCCAGTGGTTGCTGGGTAATTTCCTAGTGTGATGTCATCAATTACAAACAGGAAGTGAAATTATAAACCTAAAAAGCGGGCTATTCTGAGATAACATTTGTATAATCTTTAGCAAAATTGAAAATACATTTATCTTAACTGCGTCTTAGTTCAGCGAGTCGGCCGACCTGTAGGGGGCGCTTTAACTCTGACTACAGCGAGCCTGCCATTGGATATTTTAAACATATTTTACTTATTTATTGCTATTTTATGGTCTTTTGGGTGTGGCGAGATCACAATAAGGCCTGTAATTGTTTTGTGTCGCAGCAGTTTTTGTTTCTAAAATGTGCCGTACAAATAAAGTGGATTCGACAAAGGAAAAGTAAACACCGACGCACTCCGACAGCTTAAAAATCACTAAGACCACAACAAACATAATCGCACAAGACTATTTACATTCACAAAGATTCTTTAACCATTTTAAAAGTTTTTTAAGACTTTTACTAACCAGAGCTCTGCCATAAACACTATAAAAATACAAATATATACCATAAAAACAGTCTGTAATATTGTTGGAAAGTAGAGAGATCAACATCCTCATTCAGTCCGGGATGTGTCTTTGAGGGTCTCTATCCAGTGGGCTTCCCTCTGTGCTAGTGTCCAGACCCTACTGCCCCCCTGACCACCTCATTGGCCATAAATTCTAATATAAAAGTTAATGCCAGATAAAGTGGATTTGAATTGGATCGAATGATGTGTCGGACAATACTAGGTCGAAACTCTTCCTCACTCCTTTTTCTCATCTTAAAACTGTCCATTGAAGCGATGACTTTCCCCTCGTCGACAGGCAATGCGTGTCCCTGATTGGCTGATCCACCTGTCAATCATGTCCATCTGAACTCAGAGATAAAAAACGGTGGCCGATTGTTATCGATCTGTATAAAAAACAAAGAGATCGTTCGAGCCTTTCCAATTTAAAACATCCATAATAAAATGATCCTTGGACGTCACTGATGATACAAATACAGTAAATCAAACCCACGCACATTGTCTTTGTTAATGTTGAGCCGATTTAAAGTCCATATGACACTTTCTCCTTCTTAGTTTGGTGGATAAAATCTGTGGTAAATGTTTATTATAGTTTTACTTCCGTTAAGTTTATGAAGAAATGGTGAAAAATAAGTTTAAAGGACAGGAAGTCGAGCTGAATCCCTCTGTGATGAACGTTTACACCGTCGTTGACTAAGTTAAAGTGGTCTATGGTTATTGTGCGTCAGATCAGAACCGGCTCTCGTTTACAGTCTGGTTGCTAGGTAACAGCCGTGGAATTTGAACCTCTACCTAAGTCATACAGTTATAAATGTTACAAAAAGGTCAAACTGGGGAAAAAGATTGAGTCAAATCAGAAATATAATTGTGTTCAGTGCGTGTTAGGTAAATGTGTAGTTTTAGCCATCAGACATCCACGTCCACGTCGCCTCTGTTTGTCTGTAGGACCACAGTCTGGAGCCTCGGTCGACGTTTTTCGGGGGTCTCTGCCAAAATGGACGTCTGGATTTCTTCAGAGAATGAGAACGCAGCGGACGTCTCCAAACGGGCGATGTGTTTTAGCACGAGCCCAAAGGACCTCCGCTCCTCCAGACGCCGCGCCAAAAGCCCATCATTACACCGCGCGCTTTACGAGCCAGGCCCCTGTTTGGCGCGCCGGCGGGGAAAAACAAGGTTCAATTATTCAGGGGTCTGTCTGTGATTGTGAAGAGGAGGGAGAACGTTCGTCGTAATGTTCTCGTCATAAAACCAGAGGAACGATTTAGAAGAAGCAGAAACAAAAGATCCCGATGTTACTTTAACTGTGTTTTTGATATTTTATCTTCTGAAAACGTTATGTAGGATTCAAGGCAATTCATCTTAAAAGCACGCTCGTAACTTCACTTAAGATGAATTCTCGTGAAATGCCTTGAGAATCCTCCGGTCAGACTGATGGGTTGAGCCGCTGTGTGACGCACCAATCACAGCGCAGATTGTAGTTTGGGGCGGAAGTCAAAAGGAAAACACCTAAACAAACATGGCGACGCCCACAGATACTTTGGCCTGTTTCAGCAGATTTACAGACTAGTTTGTTTTTTAAAGCGCTTTGTTTGTTTGAGAAGAAGTCTGTTGGATTTTCGCTCAGAATCTGAAAGAGTTTATTGCCATTGTCAATGAACAGATTCACAAACAGGAACTTGTCTCACCTTAAGGTGCAACACAAACACTGAGCAATAATGAAACAACATATTTCAATCTAAAGGGTGTGCATTAAGAGACAATTTAAAATTACTATCGTATAAAATAAAAATAGGCATTTCTATGTACATGAGAATTACAGTTAAATTTACAGTTGTGAGTGAAAGTGACAGTGCAGTGAGTGATGGATAGTTGCAGTTAAAGTATGGAGGGAAAAAACTATTCTTGTGGCGGGAGGTTCTGGACCGTAGCCTCCTGCCTGAGGGGAGTGGCCTCCTGCCTGAGGGGAGTGGTTCAAATAGACCATGTCCAGGGGGAGAAGGGTCAGCTGTGATCCGACCTGCTCGTCCCAGAGCCCTGGAGACGGAAGTCTGCAGCCGATCAACCTTTCCCAGCAGAGGGCGCTGTAGTCTCTGTTTGTCCCTGGCTGTGGCTCCAGCAGAGGGCGCTGTAGTCTGATGGCCATGTTAGAACTGCACCATCATCTGCACTGAAGCTTGGCTTTCCTCAGCTGCCGCAGGAAGTACATCCTCGCTGGCCTTCTTGGTGAAGGAGCTGATGGTGGGCTCCCACTTGAGGTCCTGGGTGATGGTGGTGCCGAGGAAGCAAAGAGTCCTTGGTGGTGATGGGGAGTCTGTCATGGTGAGGGGGGGCTGGGACTTTCCGATCATCTCCACTGTCTAAACAGTGGACGCGTTCCTGAATATTCGCCGTGAAGTTCCGGCTTTTCCACGACGGTTTCAGCGACTTTCCAGATTGATATTGTGTAGAACTCGATTCAGTCCGGTGTGATCCAGGGTACTCGATATACCCTACTCCAGTATTTCTCTGCACTCCCCCTTGTGGCCGTGTGTTGTTCACCAGTTGTCCTTTTGAACAGAATAACGCCTAAAAATGGAAGCGCAAATGAGGCTAAAAAATATTGTCGCACAATCATGCCCTAATATTTTTACATCCCAGATAAATAAATACGTATATATTTTAAATTTCTAAAATGTAGGGAACAAGGTTATATTTAAGATTTAAAAAAAAATTGAAACAAACAAAAGCTGTTCTGTTTTGCTGCTCAGACCTGGAAGTGACATCACACTGATAATCCCATCAGCCACTGCAGCTCATGTTATTTATCTGCACTGACGCGTTGACGGCGAGTGGATAGCACGTATGCCACGGCGTTGTGAGTTTCTTTTTCTGGATGTCCTTCCCCACTCTCATCCCCATTTCACGCTGCATGTCCCTCAACTAAAGCCTAAATCACCTAATTTGTCCGTTTGATTGTATTTATGTGGTTCAGGATTGACACTTTGGAATTTAAATGAATTAAAGATCTATAAAACTCCAACTTAATTTCCATTTTGAAAAGGGAACAAAATAATAATAATCACGTTTACAGACTTGGTACTTGATGAAAACTGTCTTGGACATTTTAATAGCTACGACAGACTTTTACAAGGCTAAACTTAATTAATTAACTATATAAATCATGTACGAGCTCGTGTGCTACTTTTACTGCGCCTTAAGTAAAGTATGACTCATTTTCGACCCGTTTCTGCGCAGAGTTGGTTATCCGTCAGACCGTACCGCTGAATACTTTTAATCACACCCGATGATTAATTAACGCGCTTGTAAACACGCGCGTCTGAACGTGGCGGCCGTGCGAGCCCCGCGGCGTTTACAGTTTCATAATAAGAGGCTTTTCTCCGACGACATATATTTCAATCTGTCACCTGCGCCTCAATAAAAAAAAAAAACGTCCAAATTAGTCCCAAGTAAACAAGCGCGCGCCGCGGAAAAGTTCACAACTCACGGAGCGTCGTGCCATCACAAACCTCCGAGTGGAGAGTGAGTGAGCGCGCGGCAGATAAACGTCTGTCTGTGCCGCGTTCGAATGAGCTAATTCTGCACGACGCAGAATTACGCGACTTTACGCTCCGGCGACGCTGGAAAATGTCGCCGTACGCGCGTGTTTTATTTACGCGGAATATCGTAAAGCGCGGCCCGGACAGACAGGCCGCTGTGTCCCTGAGCGCGGCGGCGTAAACAGCGCGGCGCGGTTGAGAGCGTTTTACGGCCAAACGCGAGGGAAAGAGGCAGAAAGACGGTTTTGCAAGGCGTATTTATCTTGAGGTGTTTGCGGCGCGTGTTTCTCCTCTGCTGTTCTTGAACTTTCACGTCAGGAACTCGCCAATGTTCATCTGAGGAGTAAACAAGTCCATTAAAAACACTTTGGTGACATTTCTTTGACTATAAATTGTTGTGGAGTGTTTTGCAGTTGGCCGTCAGTTGGAAAAGTACCATTTGCACAAAGGCTTAAGCTGTTTATTGCACCTTAATTCATTATTCATCTGTTTTATAGTTTTTATTTTGACTGTGATGGTTTAGTCTTGGGCTCTTTGTATTGTTTTTTGTGTCATTCGGATTTTGTATCTGTGCAACACGGCGCACAACGTATTAAGTGCGTTTTTCAGCCAAACCGGAGGGAAAGATGGAAAAAATAAGGTTTCGCAAGGCTTATTTTTTAATCTTGATTTTGTTATTACACGTTTCTATTCTTTGTTGCAACACTTGGAATTTTCCCGCGACAAATAAAGGTAGTCTTAACTGTAACTTATGGAAGCCAACGCCAACTGCAAATGGGTTCTACTGGGTTTAAATAAAGTCACCTGAACTAATCATAGTTTTGTTTCTTTGTAAAAATCTATAATAGGCCAATACTACGGGTCAAAACTGCAGAAAAGACCCTTTGTGATCTGCACCGAATGTTTTATTTATTAACGTTTATTTAGCCAAGTGAGGCCCATCGAGATCTAGATTTCTTTGGCGCGTTTGACCCGGCCAAAGACTTTGGAGGCTGAATATAAGTTGAAGGCATAAACAATGTTCACAGGATTCTCGTTCACAACGTTTACGCTCAGTTTGTAGAGTTGTCCAAGCTGTGGGAGCAGCATAACTACAATCTGTCCAACATTTGATAAATGTCACATGAACGTAGGACATAGTGACCTCCAGCTCTTCGGAAGGACACGAGTAGTTTTATTTTTAAGGTTATTTTTATGATATTTATCAAGTAATTATAAGGTAAGTTTTACAAAATGCTAATACGAGATGTCAAGATTATTCCGTAAATCGATAATCGTGATTATTGAGGTCACAATACAATCGTATGAACCAAGAAATAACAATCATAACATTAAAAAAGAATTAAAAATAAAAATAATGACACTTGAAGAAGCAAAATGTAAAGAACTTTATTTTATTTGGCTTTTTTTGGTCACATATAACTGTATTTTGTCTTTCAGAAAGTTCAGTTGGTAAAGCCGGTCACAAACTTGAGGAGAATGGAAGAAAATTAAAGATTTCACTGTAACATCTGACATTGAGGCCTTGTATTCTTGTGATTAATCTCGCTTTGCAAAGTTCTCTCTCGAGCCTGTTTGTGGGACAGTTCCAGCTCCGCGTGAAGCACCACCCTCTGCTCATGCCGCTTTCTCTCCTCCGTCTCTCTGCTTTAGCCCCGCCCCTACACTCTCTTGGCCCCGCCCCTGTGCCCCAGCCTCATATAAGAGCCCCACGCCGGTCCTTCTCTCCTCACTGAGCAGTTTGAACTCTCCTCCGCTGCACTATGACGACACAAACGTGGATTCTACCTCCTCTGAGCCTCGCCGCGCGCTCTGCTTCTCGCCTGTGAGATGGGAACTTCATTCTAGCTCGCGACTGCACCGTTTTCAAAATGGACAACATGATTCTTATCGTGGTGTCGCTTGCGTTGTTCATCCACAACGGGATTTGCCAGCACTACTTTCTCCTCCGACCCATTCCGAGTGACAGCTTGCCTTTAGTGGAGCTTAAAGAAGACCCCGATCCCATTTTCGACCCCAAAGAGCGGGACTTTAACGAAACAGAGCTCCGCAGCACGCTGGGCGATTTCGACCCCCGATATTTGGCGGTCTTTCCCCCGAGTTCGGACGGATACAACGCCAACGACGACTTCCAGGACGTGCAGAAGCCGAGCGGGATGCTGCCCAAGGAGATCCGCGCGGTGGACTTCGACGCGCACTCGGGCAAGAAGCTGAAGGCGAGCAAGAAGCTGAAGCGGCGCCTACAGCAGTGGCTGTGGGCGTACTCATTCTGCCCGGTGGTCTACACGTGGACGGACCTCGGCGCGCGGTTCTGGCCCCGGCACGTGCGGGCGGGGAGCTGCCTGAACAAGCGCTCCTGCTCCGTGCCCGAAGGGATGCAGTGTCGGCCGTCCAACTCGACGCATCTCACCGTTCTGAGGTGGAGGTGCGTTCAGAGGAGAGCAGGACTCAAATGCGCCTGGATCCCGGTTCAGTACCCCATCATAACGGACTGCAAGTGCTCCTGCGCCAGCTAAAGACTTTGGACCGTCGGGACTTTGGTGAAATGACAGAAAAGCTGCCGCACATCGGAGGAATCTCGTATTAACTGCTGCAGAACATGAACATTTACGAGCGACTTGAAGGGGCTGGCTTTGGTTCATTGACGTAGCTTTTTTGCCAATTGTGTGAGGAAATTGCATTTGAAATAAGGTGAATCTTCTCATTTCACATAAGTCAGAAACGTGAAATACGCTGTAAGTAAACCAAACCTTTACTGGTCCAAACTATATCTCGATTTCAAGTCATTTTTACAAACCTAAACGCAGACTTTTGACTGTTGCTTTCCAGAAACGGCAACCTAAGAAATGGACTTCGCAGTCACTGGAAAAACCCTCTTTAAACTACGAAAGACAAAGAAATGCTTCCGTACACGAGCTACGGAAGATATTTGACACGATGTACGGCGGACAAGGGTTCTTCACTGCAAACAGGCGACCGTCCAAGGCCTTCAGATGAACTCGGGGCAGTCGAGAATCGTCTTCGCAAAGAAAGTATTTAAGAATAGACATTTTAACTTATCTGCTTTTGGGGTTTTTTTTGACAACGAACGACACTTGTAAATGAAAGTGTGGTCGTCACATGATGAAAAAGTGGTTTTCTGAGATGTACTGGAGACGTCTCAGCTCCGATGCCTTTGTCTGCAATGGAAACAAAATGTTAAAACGATCTTTGTAAACGACAAGCAAGTGCCAACGTCTCATCTGTGCAACTTTAATCACAGGAATGCAGTATCGAGAGTGAAATTGTACAACTAAATGTCTGAATGCCGAGGAACAGTGCGGTGTGCAGAGTTCGTCTTGTGGGGGGGAAAAGAACGACAAGTTACGCTGTTTTCTTTGTTAAAATACTGCCATTTTCTTTTGCGAAAACAGTTTCCCACAATTATCTTGAAAAAAAAAACAAAACCACGAATATTCTGAGCTGAATCTTCTGGGATTGTTGTCATCTTTCTGTCTCCAAATGCCACGTATTTAAAGGGCTTTTGTGACGAGTCTTTTCATGCCGAGAGTTTCCGAATGGCTGAACTTGTGAATCGTTTCCTGGCACATTGAATATGATTTATTATTTTTTTCAAACTGTGATTCTACAGTTGTAACGTGTGTTTTAAAGATCAGCCGAAAGACGGGGCTGTGGTGAATGTATCTCGTATGTAAAAAAAGCAGTATTATTGTACCCAGAGTTTATGGTCAGAGTAATAATGCCTTATGAATATATATCTATATTTGTATTTATGGACATAGCGCCACCTATGGACTGTTAAAATGGACCTCACTTGGAGTTACTGCTACAGACGTGTTATATCCTGTAAATTAAGGATTTATTTATTCTTTATATTCGAACAATAAAACAACACTGAAATAAAAACTTTGTGTTCTTTTTTCACTGTCAGAAAAGTACATTTGACTCATTAAATGTGTTTTAGTTTGAAAAAGCAATTATCTACTGCACTTTGAAATGAATAGTGTAGTTTTATGTTTTTTTGGGCAATTTTTTATTTTTTTTTATTTAATAAAACAAAAAAAAATTGAGGAAATAAAAAAACATACATTTTGAGAAGAATTTAATTTGGATTTTATAGTGTAAATTAAAAAATGTAAGCATATAGTTTATTATTCTTATTTACTTTTTAACAATGGATTAGATCGTTTGTTAAAAGGTCTTCTTTACTTTACTCCACTTGCAGATGAAGGAAAGAAAAAAACATTCAAACTTACAAATAAACTATAAAAGTGATTAACTAAAGTAACATTTTCTTTTTCTATAATTAATTTAAGAGTTAGTAGTAGTTTGAATGTATTATTTTATATAAATTAACTCTGATTTAACTTAAATGAATGTAAACAAAGTAAATACATGAATCTAAACTAGTTTTATCCATTTAAATCAACTTCTGATCTGATTTACAGCGATTTAACTCATTTCACAACTGTTTAATATGGTAATTCTTTCATTTAAGTTGTGATTTTCCAACCCCACTCGCCGATGAAAACTGCATTCAAACCTCAAACCAACTACAATCACCATTCTCAACGTTTAAACCTTTATTTGAGTCGTTTGAACGTATTTTTCTCAAACTGATCATCTGCAAGTCGAGTATGAAAATGAAACTGCAACTTAAAGTAGAAAAGTAAAGCAAAGTAAATCCTTCTGAAGGTTCTCCTGCTTTTCTCATCCTGACGCAGTTCGGCGGCGCAGAACCTGTGAGAAATGTTTATCGCAGTTGCAGTTTTTGAAGAATTGTTGAAAAATAGGTGTTTAAAAATGACAGGAAGTGGAGCTGAATCCCTCTGTGATGTCATCAGCGTGCGACACAGAGACAGTTGACGCTTTAACTGACACTTTTCTGACAGTTTAAACCGTGTGACTAAATAAAGGTGTTCTATGGTGTTATTGTGCGTCAGATCAGAACTGGCTCTTGTTTACAGTCTGGTTGCTAGGTAACAGCTGTGGAATTATTTGTCATATTTGTGCTCATGTACAACCAGGAAGTGCAATTATAAACTTTACAAAAACGGGACAAACAGGCAAAATGTTGAGTTAAATCTGAAATATATTTGTGTTCCCTGCATATATATTCTGATTTTAATCCATTTAACTTGTTTGTTTGTTTGTTTGTTTGTTTGTTTGTTGCTGACACCATAACCACAGCTGTGATCCCTTTACTAAAAACAAACCAGGACTGGATTTTTATTATTTTTTATTATTTTTCTCTTTTTTTGGAGCAATAAAAGAACAATTTATTTCATTACGTTAACATTAAAATATGATACATCCTGGAATGTGGCGGAACGTTGTGACATTAGACAAATTCAAATCAAAAACAGGCCCTTTAGATTCCACCTCAAAGTGGAAAAACTGGACGGGGTGTAAACAAAGAAAAGAATAATGAACTATAACATCAAACGAGAAATCACAAATGTAATGACGTGCAGAGACCTGAATTCATTTTCACTTTTGTGTCTTGATTTTTGGTCAGTGATGGAAAGATTCATCTTTTTTTCAACAACAAATGTAACTTTTAAGGTCAATTTAGATGAAGAAGTCAAAAATAATCACTTGTACGTTGTGGTATTTTGTTTGCGTTTACATTTTAAACACTTTTTAAACACTTTTTCACTTTTGACGGAGCTGTGGAAAGAGGAAAGACACACAAACACTTAAAAAACTGACCATTTCATGTGACTCATCGTGCTCTCAAAGTCATGGGGCACAAGAGGGCAAACCAGCTTTCTTTTGTGTTTTAGGCCCACTCTGCGTCACTGCTCCTCTGGGACGGGCATGAAGATCCTCTGACAGAACGTGGTGAAGACCTCCCGCACCTTCGGCACCACGTGAGGCTTCCTCCACATGTTTCCCAGCAGCTACGCCGGGACCCCCTGTCAGGATGATGCCCGACAGCCACTCGAAGGGCCCAAAACGACACCACGATCATGAACACGCAGCTCGGACCAAATGTCACCGGGATGAACGCCTCAATGGGCCTTCTGGTGTCAGGTTTGGTGAAACGCAGCCGCGGCATCCCACACACAGCCGGGTGAAGAAGAGGTTCACGATGGAGAAGATGTCTTGAGAAATGGCGTAGAACATGGAAGTGAAAAGAACTCCGTTGACAGCTCCAAAACAGGTCAGTCTGCGGTCTGGCTGCCGCCGCGCTGGGAGCCGGGGCTGTCCGGTGAGAGGGGGGTCTCCCGGCCGCTCCAGTTCGGCCATCTTCACGCTTTAGCCTTTGTGTCCTTCTCTTTGTCTGTTTTGGATAATGACCCCACTTAACCCCACCTGATCACTGCTCTCCCCCATTATTTCAAAGCCAAATGAATATATATAGTTCCTTCAATGAGCATGAACTCGTGCACCGCGTTCTCTCCACGTCAGGACTGGATTTTCGACCTAAACCAGCTCGGGTGTCGTCCAAACCAAGTCCAGCTCAAGATGTTCCTGGGTCCTGGGCACCCGGTGGTCGACTGGTGCTGGTCTTATCTCGGTTGTGGAGTCCGTGACCCATTAGCAGCTGATAACGGAGCGCACCGCGGCGCCGAGCAGCTGCTAACGGCTCACCCCAGGAGCCGACACGTTTCAGCCCAGCAGGAGGCGCTCTGCTGAGGGGGGGGGGACAGCCAACCCAAGCTACGGCCAAAACAAACGCTTCTTTCGTGATACTTTTGACACCACCTTTCTGAGTCACGCAGGCCTTTTGCGCAGGATTTTGACGCGACAAACTGTAGAGATATTTTTAGTTTTAACTGTAAAAATACACATCTAATCTTACAGCTTTTGACATTTAAACTTGTTGATCTTGAAGAGGGCGGCACGTTTGGGGACAAATATCTAGTATTGTTGCATTAGATGCGATTAGACTAGACTTTTAGATTATTACTCATGGATTCTGGTCAAAAGTTCACATTTTAAACGACAAAAGACTGAAATAGGAATACAAACTAAGAAAAGATCGAAACTTCAGCTTGTACAGAATATTTTGAGGAATTGCGTCCATTGACACTGCGATTTGAGTCGATGCGATTAATCTGACTGTCCTAATTTCAAAGATTCAAATCCTGTGGCTTTAATAAGTGTTCAGGTTTGTCAATAAATACACTGCAAATCGGTAATTATGAGAGACATATATATACAGGTACATTATTTATATTTGGAGTAAGATAAGACAAGAGAATCTTCCAGAAATTCCAGTGTTTTGCGTCGCACAGTGAAGAACAGCATGAGAATAGAAACATGCAATGAAATAAATCTATTCATCTATTAAAAACTTCAATTAAAGGGCCCATGACAGGTTTTTACGATGTTCTAGTTTTGTCTTTATCTGTGTATTTATCCCTGTCGTACGTATGAATGATAGTTTTTACAGCAATCGAGCAGGTATTTGTGAGGAAAAGTGGAAATATCTGTAGAAAATGACAGGAAGTGACATCAGCAGGGACAGGAAGTGACATCACAGCAGGACGCTCATTCCAGTCAAAGTTTATGCAGAATTTACACAAAGAAACACTTTTTTGACCTCAAACATGAATTCAACAAAATAAAGTCGCTCTCATATATTTTATTGTGAATAAAACAAAGTGTGACATTAGATGAGTTTTGGCCAGTGGTTGCTGGGTAATTTCCTACTGTGATGTCATCATTACAAACAGGAAGTGAAATTATAAACCTAAAATTTGCTTTTCTCTGATATATTTTTCGATAATTTTAGTTAAATTCAATTTTCTTAACTGCGTTTTACTGTAACGCAGTCATCCGACCTGTAGAGGGCGCTTAAGTCAAGCCTGTGTTGAGTGAATAAGTGGCGTCCTCAGCGTACGGACAGGTCAAATCGCAGTAGTTTCATCCAGCTGTAGTTTAGATCGTTACAAACAGGTTCTCGAACGGCATCAGATTCTTTTTGGCTGTAGCAGTTCAGTCTTCTCTCTGATTGGCCCTTTTCATGAGAGGCCCAGTTGCCTTAAAAACATGGAGCCCCACTTCCTGCTCCAGTCATTCTTTTTCAATGTTTAAATGTTTTAATGACTAGAAGCACGACCAGACAGAGGAAACATAAACCAAAATAAGCAGACAATGGCACACAAAACCCAAAGCAAAGGTCCCATTTAGTCCCATAAGTCCAAATGTAATCTTTTCCATTTACATACGTCCTTATAATGTATAATAATGTATATAATGTATATATAAAGTCCAGTCTTTGTCGTTTGTGCTTTTTCTGGCATCCACTTTTTTGCTGCTGCCAGGAGGATGCTCCAGAGAGAAACTGCTGTTGTATCCATGGCAGGAGTCCTGAGGCCCAAATACAGAGTTCTGAAATCCATTGCGATGGTGATGTCATGAATTGTCTGTAAGTCCAAAACTTGTGCACAACAGGACACTCCCAAAACACATGACAGTGGTTTACCTCATGGCTGCCACCTGCTCCAGTCATTCTAATGGGGATTAGCAAAAATTAGAAAAAGTTCCTGGACGAGTTAAAATAGGCCCTGTGAATTTCAAAAACATATTACAAATCAAATACTGATTATTTGTCATAGAAATTAGAAGAGAGAAGAGAAATATGTCCAAATGAATTGATCTGATTACTCGACCTGAGGGACATGGCAAGATAAAAAAAATAATTGCAATTTATTTTCCTTTTATTGAAACAAACTAAAATGGTTTCCTGTCCTGATGTCATAAACACAAAAATACAGAGTGTAAAACAGTGCATTTAACACTCAACATTCTGCTGCGATCGCCCTGAACGCACTGAAATAAATCAATTCTTTCGTTCAGTAGACAAACTCATGGAGCAGTCAAACGAGCTCTTTCTCTGAAGTCACGGCCTCGTTTATGACGGCGGGGGCCGAATGAGGGCGACACACACCGCAGACACATTAACGGTGCGTTTCCTCTGTCAACAGACCGAATAAACGCCGGAAGTCGCAGACAAACGGGAAACAGTCCCTTTAAACCGGTCATTCAGAGGCGGAGGGCGTTAGCTGAGTTAGCATGAGTTAGCATGAGTTAGCATGAGTTAGCATGAGTTGCATGAGTTAGCATGAGTGCCTACGGCGCAAATAAGACAACACAGCAGAGGGCAAAATAATGCAACACGTGAGAGCAAAATAATGCAACACGTGAGGGCAAAATAATTGCAAAACGTGAGGGCAAAATCAGACAACAGTGAGGCAAAATAGACAACACGTGAGAGCAAAATAATGACAACACGGAGGGCAAAATAATGCAAACGTGAGGGCAAAATAATGCAACACGTGAGGGCAAAATAATGCAACACGTGAGCAAAATAATGACAACACGTGAGAGCAAAATAAGACAACATCGGAGGGCAAAATAATGCAACACGTGAGGTGGCAAAATAATGCAACACGTGAGCAAATAATGCAACAGTGAGGGCAAAATAATGCAACACGTGAGAGCAAAATAATGCAACACGTGAGGGCAGCTTTGTCCCTTTAAAGTCATAATTAAAAACATTCTAAAGTCCAGATTGGAGGCCAAAGTTTGAGTGGAACATGATGTGGTTTCCCTGGAGAAACTCGGTCTTCTTCAGGTTCATGAAGCTCACACTCTTGTTTATGGACAGTTCCTCTCGTTCTTCTGCAGAACCGCCGAACACCAGTAAGTTTGGTTGGTGATAATCCTGTTTGGAATAAGGCTGTAACATGACAAAATGTGGAAAAAGTGAATACATTCTGGATGCACTGTAGAAACAGCGCCATCAGGAGGCAAAACACTGTCACATGTTCTGGGACTGTCCTGTCGCTCGGAAATATTGGACTGAAGTTCACAAAGAGCTGCAGACTGTTTTTGAGATGTCCATCTGTTTTTTAACTTTAGAAAGATTTACTTGGGCCTCAAAACTCCTGCCATGGACACAATAAATGGATACTTTTGGAATGTATTTCAGGCAGCAGGAAAAAAGGCCATCACAAACGATCAAGGACTGGACTGACACAGGGACAGACATCAGGCAAATGGAAGTTTCCTTGAATGTTTTGTGTTTCTTATTTTGTTTTTTGTCTCTCTGGTCTCCATTTTTTCCTTTGTTTCGTGTTTAATTTTGTGTTATACGCAAAAAAAAAAGATTTTTTTTCCACATTTCAAGTAACTATCAAAGATAAACAACAACAACAACAACAATAATAATAATGATGATATAATAACAATTAAAAATAAATAATTATAAAAATATTAATAATAAATAATTTAAATAGCAATAAGTAATAGAAATAATAATAAAACATACTCATACATAATAATAATAATAAAACATACTCATAATAATAATAATAATAATAATAATGATAATCTGTCTGCAGTATATTGTCAATTACTGTTATATTTTCAGTTCTAATGCCCAAAATCCTGCTAAATATTCTTCCATTTACTGCAAAGAACACAATCTGACCTTTTTGAAACGTGGACCCCTGATTGGGAAACACTCCTAAAATGTGAGTGACTGTACAAACACCAACCAAATGATTTCGTTTGTACCACCATAGAACAATAAAATCGAAAAACATGTTGTGATACATTCATGTAAAGTGGGCGGTTCCTTTACGCGTGCGCTGACTCGTCGTGCGGTTCCGGTTAAATCCTAAGGCTGTTTTTAGCTGCTCTCGCCCGGAGCGGCTTTACCACGACGCACCTCGGGACTAGACCCGGATCAGAGTCTGGCCTCGGGATCAGGACCCGGTCTCTGGGTCTGGTCCCTGGTCCGGCCCCCTCGCTGCTCCAGGGGCTTTGGGGTCAGATCGTCGGCTCTCAAACCCACCGTCCGTAAACCGTGCTGGGATTAGAGACCATTAACCTGTCACATGGTCAAATATAAATCAGGACGCAGGAGATAGTGGCTCTGATGTGTTCTTTTAAAGGTGCACCGTGTAACTTTTCACCTGCTGGGCTGCCTCAAATGTTCCACAGTGTGACATTAAACGTATCTCCTTTCCATTTATTCAGTTACAGGTGTTTTTATTGCTCAAAAATACCTTGACAATGGACCTGTTTATTATCAAAGTGCCCCCTACTGGTCGGACGACTCATTGCACTAAAACGCAGTTAAGTTTTATATATTTAAAATGTTGATACAAACATATGAGAGCGACTTTATTTGGTTGAATTCAAGTTAAGAGCGTCAAAAAAGTTTTGTTTTTCTTTTGTGTAAATTCTGCATAAACTTTGACTGGAACGAGTGTCCCTGCTGTGATGTCACTTCCTGTCATTTTCTACGGATTTTTCAACATTTCCTCCTTAAATACCTGCTCGATTAATGTAAAACTATCATTCATATGTACGACAGGTATAAACACGCCAAATAAAGTCAAAATTAGAAAATGATGAAAGCCTGTCATACGTCACTTTAAGCCATTTTAGATCAATATTGAGGTTTACAATCAACAAAATGTAAAATCATGATCCAAGTTTGTTAGTTAATATATTACTAAATCCCCCCCAAAAATCATATGCCGCCTTTAAAATATGTGAAAACAGGTGACATTTAGCTTGACATTATGTAACAGCCAGTTTAAAGGAGGCCAAGAACATTAGCAGCTAGCATCGAAGCTGGTCAGAAGTGTAGAGAAGGAAAATGCACGATCATGTCGGAGGTGAATAGACTTTAAAAACACAGAGGAGCACTTCGCAGAGTACCACCTGATGACATCATGCAGTGGGCAAGCGTTGTGTCCGTCTAAATGTGCAGGTTAATTCAAACAGGAATGAGACAAAACAACTCCAGGTTTTGTGTTTTTGATGAAGAAACGACATAAAAACATAAAAAACACGCTCTGCAGTATTTGTATTACTATTGGGCTCTGAACCCGCTCTGAACACCTTTTTAGAACTTAAAATAACGCTTATGTAAAGAAAACATACATCATAATCCATCTGATAGGACCCCTGTACTGGGATTGTGTGCCAGAACGCCCTCTACTGGCAGCAGTGGGAATCACCCTTGAAAAAAGCAAAAGCAGCTCGAACGGCATGCTAGTGCAGGCACGCGGAAGAAATGCTAACAACAAGTCTGAGCTATGAAGTTAAAAAACGGCACAGAAAACCTCGATTTTCCGACATTTGACGGCACAAATCTGGGAAATTTTAAACTGAGTGATTTGTGGGGGGCTCCGAGCAAGAGGATCTCATAAACAGGATTATTGAAATTACGCGGGAATCGAGCTAAAACAACTCCAGGCTACGTTTCTGATGAGGGAAAACCAGTACGACGCGGTCAAACAGCCCAAAGCGTTGCACAAGACGTGTTTTCCGTGTGCGGATGACTCATGGCACGGCGTTACTTTTTTGGGGGCGTTCCAGGAGGAGGCTCGGGGGCCCCCAGAATCCTCGGCCCCTCGCACCCTGGTGACGGTGAGCCTCGCCGGGATTAGGAGGCTCAGAGGGGGTCATCACGGACGCGAGCGGTGCCCCGAAGTCTGCGCCGGAGGAGGCCCAAAGGCTGCGATCGGGAGGGAGACGCAGGGAGCAGGAGGAGGACGACCGGGGCCAGCAATGTCCAACTGGCACTGGGAGAAATGACGCTCATAAATGCCGGAATTAAGCAGCAGTTTTCTTGATTTGAGGATATTTTGACAGTCTTAGAATACGACTTGCCAACGGAACAAGTTTAAAATGTCTGAAATGAGACAAAAGCAAGCGTTTTCTCACTTGAAATAAGAAAAAAACTGCTTGTTCCTTCGGCAAAGCATATTTAAGGATGGTAAAATATACTCAAATTAAGATAAATATGACCGTATTTTCCGCACTTAAAAGCCTTTAAAAAAACCACAGTGCGCTTTATAATCCAGTGCGCCCTAAATATGGATTAATTCTGGTTGAGAGTTATTGTGAATACGCTCATTAACGTTTGAACAATGTTGATCTGAATGAGTTGAACGCGTTTAATAAAGTTCAACTGTCTAATTTATCTGTCTGTTTCGCTTAATGCGCTTTATAATCTATAATAGTCCTATAGTGCGGAAAATACGGCACTTGATTCAAGCACTCATTTGCACATTATGTTATTTACGATTGTCATTTTATCATTGGGTGGGGAATAGTGAGAAAAATGTATTTATATTTTCATCAGAAATGTCTTGAATGGACCTGTAAATTAGCAGAAATATCCCTTTATATACTGTACTAAATACTGTCTGTTTTTGAACACATTTTTTATAGCTTCAGTTATAAATGTCACTCTTGATATTCTCATTCTGCATGAACATCATCAACTGCATGTACGGGACATCATTCGTCGATCTTAAATGTGATTTTTTTGGTTCGTTTTTTTCATTTCCACCACTTTATAATCCGCAATTTGTCATTGTGTCACATGTATTTTTTATATACATATATTTTTATTTTAAACACAGAACAATCAAAAATGATATGTACATCAAGATAAAAAAAATAAAAACAAAAATCAAAAGTACAGACAGGGATGAATGTTTTAAGAAGAATAGTCCGGATACAAATAAAGAGCAAGTGTGTAACTTTTAAAAACATGCGTGGTGAGCGTGCTTGCCATTCCACAGACCTTACTTGACCCGATGGTTTTCATGAAGATCATTAAACGCTGTGGTCTCGTGTTAGTTCTGATGAAGCTCAAGATGACAAACGCGAAAGGTAAAATTGTCTTGTTATTTTAGATTTTTTCTTAGTATCGATACTTGTTCAAACGATTATCTATTTTTAATTCTAGTTTTATTATTGATTTTCAAAACTTTTGACCCAACGTTTTTTTAAATTTTTCCAAACTTCTAACATAAAACAACCAAAAGAAACAGGACAAGACCAGAGAGAACAAAACAAATCAAAATTAAAATAGAAAATAAAGGCACACAAAGTCCAAAAGTTCGTTTTTCAAATAGAGTCCAAATGTGATTTTTGAATTTCCATTTTCCGTATGTTAATTATGATGTCGGTTTAGTCCTAACAAGACGGCAAAAGCAGAGAAGCGCAAGAGAATCATTTGTCTCCAAACTCTGACTCGATCTCGTGCTAAAGCGCCGTATTTCCGCTGATGCTAACTTATATGTCGAGCCTTAGCAACACAAAGCTAGCAAAGCACGTTAGCAACAGCCGCACTCGCTTTGTCAAGAGCCAAAATGGGATATTTCCAGGTCATGCTGCGTCTAACAAAGCAAATTACTGTAACAATTCACTGAGTCAGACTAAAACAGTGCAAATATAAAGGGATGTTCTTGGTAATAACAATAAAACTTTGGAGGTCAACTTTACTCTCTGACTTGCTGCATTTTTGTATTTTTAATGACAGCTTGCTCAAAAAGAAAAAAGTTTCAGCTGTTTTTTAAACCATTTACGTCGTCTAGAGAACGCAAGGAGAACGCAGGGAGAACACAAGGAGAAGTGAAGTTCCATCGAGAGCAGGGGTTCCACTAAGGGCCACACTTTGAAACGTATACAGAGTGAAGGGCACGACAATGAAGAGAATCGTAGTTTTGATGAGCGTCCACGCCTATAAAAGCCTGTATCGCACCAAAAGGTTTGTCATTTAGGGCCAGGGCTATTCAGCTTCATCTTCCTGAGGGCCAGATTTCTCGGGGGGTCGTGGCCTCTGGGCCGGAGAGGCTACTAACCAGGTCAGAACCAAGACTAACCCAGAATCAAACCAGGTCTAAAGGAGAATTAAATAAGAACTAAAACCAGGTTTAAACTTATACTGAGAAGAATTACAGAATTAAACCAGAAAACAAGAAAAAAAAATGGAATAATAACAATATTTGGAAGATGGGTTGCGGGTCGGATCAGATCATTTGGCGGGCCTGATTTGGCCCCCGGGCCTTAAATTGAATAACCCTGATTAAGGTTATAAAAGACAATTTTTGTTTTCAACTTTACAGTAAAAATGACTATTTGGGGCCAATGATCTGCCTCCTCGTGTTTTGAAGGACGTCTGAGGAACCGAGGAAGACCTCAGACTACGGGTTTAGGTACTCGGCTTTAGCGAGCGCATTCCGGCATTATCATATCATATCTATCGGCTTTATCATATGTGTGCAGGAGGAGGAGGAGGAGCAGGAGGAAGGAGGAGGAGCAGGAGGAGGAAGAGAGAGCAGAGAGGAGGAGCAGAGAGGAGGAGCAAGGAGAGGAGCAGGAGGAGGAGGAGGAGCAGGAGGAGGAGGAGGAGAGGAGAGGGAGGAGCAGGAGGAGGAGGAGCAGGAGGAGGCAAGCAGGAGGAGGAGGAGGGCAGGGAGAGGAGCAGAGAGGCAGGAGGCAAGAGAGCGAGGGAGGAGGAGGCAAGAGGAGGAGCAGGAGGAGGAGCGAAGGAGGAGGAGGAGGAGGGAGGAGCAGGAGGAGGAGCAGAGAGGAGGAGGAGCAAGTGGAGGAGAGGAGCAGAGGCAGGAGCAAGAGGAGAGGAAGAGAGGAAGGAGGCAGGAACTGAGCAGGAGAGCAAGAGGAGAGGAGGAGGAGGAGCAGGAACAGGAGAAGGAACAGGAGAATGGGATGGAACAGAAGGAACAAGAGAAGGAACAGGAGCAGGAACAGGAGCAGGAGAAGGAACAGGAGTCTGGCCGTGTAACGCTCTAAACATGGAACCAAACTAGGAACTTTCTTCGGTAATAAAAAGGTGCAACTTGAAACAACAAATATAATCGCAAAAAATATAAAGAAAAAAAATTATAATAATAAGGCATAAAAAAACGAAATAAGATTAAAAATAAATACAAAACAAATCAAATATAAATAAAAATACATAAAATTACATTTAAATAAAGTACATTAAATTAAATTATTATTATTTTTTTATTTTTTTTAAAGTTTTGCCGTTGAAAGAAACCGTTTTCAGTACGTGGTGTTCCTGAGCCTTTGAATCGTCCAAACATTCCTCACTTTGGTTGAGCTTCTCAGGACGTCGAGGTGTTTCATGTCTCTCTCTGGGTCTCTGCTGCACGAGGCCGTTTTGCAGCAGGTCTGAGGTCTCATTTATAAAACTTTCAAAACATGAATTAAAAGCGTGCGTACGGACAAAACACAAACTTGTTACTAAGCCTGAATCGTCCTTCGTGAACTGTTGGGTCTTTGCTCATGCGTCATCAAGGCTATCAAAAGTGTCGTTTCAAGTGCTGAGTTCAGGTGATTTCATGTAGAACCGGTTCCTTTTTGCAGTGAGAATCCTGCACATGAAACAGGAGCTCGGCCAGTTTCAGTTGGCTCCGAATGTGGCGAGATGATACCGTCTTTCAAGTCCGCCGTGAAAGGATGAAAAAGACACTCCTTAAACCTTAAAAGACACGAAATATGTAGCGAGGAATTTGATAATCACTGCCGCCCCCTTTGTGCGAGACAGGTCCGCGAGCGCATTATCTCTGTGTCCGGAACGTACCGCCGCCAAGGCTGCACGTCACATGATCACGGCGAGAAGATTCATCACCGTTTGAGTCGTTTGGATTCAGACTCATGTCCAGGCTTTTGCTTTGCCTGAATGTTCCGCATGTCGTTGGCCATATCACACATAGTAACTAGGACTTAGTAACTTTTTGGACCAAGATCTAGACTTGTTTTATGCAGGTTTGTTTGTGTAAAAGAAAATAACACAAAAAGATGCAGCAAGAAGTTTGAAAGAAACTGGACAGAGTAAAGCGCGTATTTAAGTAATATATGTATTTCTTTACTTAGTGGGAACGAACCATGAAATACAGGGGCTGACAGGGGCAGGCAGGGGCAAGCAGGGGCAGACAGGGGCAGGCAGGGGCAGACAGGGGCGCAGTGCAGGCAGGGGCAGGCAGGGGCAGGCAGGGACAGACAGGGGCAAAAGGGGGGGGGGGCAAGGTGCAGGCAGGGGCAGACAGGGGCGGCAGGGGACTGACAGGTGCAGGAGGGGCTACAGGGGCAGGCAGGTGCAGGTCAGGGGAAGACAGGGGCAAGCAGGTGAGGCAGGGCAGACAGGGGCAGGCAGGGGCTGCACAGGGGCAAGCAGGGCAGAACAGGGGCAGCAGGGGCAGGCAGGGCAGGCAGGTCAGGCAGGGGCAGGCTAGGGACATACAGGGGGCAGGCAGTTGCAGGCAGGTGAGGCAGGTGCAGGCAGGGGCAGGCAGGGACAGACAGGGGCAAGCAGGGCAGGCAGGGGCAGGCAGGGGCAGCAGGACAACAGGGGCAGGCAGGGACAGGCAGGGGCAGCAGGTGCAAGAACAGGGCCAGGCAGGGACAGACAGGGGCAGAATGGACAACAGCGGGCAAGCAGGTGCAGGCAGTGCAGGCAGGGGCAGGCAGGTGCAGGCAGGGGCCAGGCAGGGACAGACAGTGACAGGCAGGGGAGGCAGGGGCAGGCAGGGGCAGACAAGGGCAGCAGGACAGACAGTGGCAAGCAAGGGGTGCAGGCAGGGGTGACAGGGCAGGCAGGGGCTGACAGGTTGCAGGCCAGGGGCTGACAGGGGCAGGCAGGTGCAGGCAGGGACAGACAGGGGGCAAAGCAGGTGCAGGCAGGGGCAGACAGCGGCAACCAGGGGCAAGCAAGACAGGGGCAGGCAGGGGCATAGCAGGAGGCAGGGCGCAGCAGCAGGGCAGGCAGGGAGCAGGAGGCAGGCAGAGCAAGCAGGGCAGGCAGGCAGGCAGACAGGGCACAGCAGCAGGGCAGACAGGGGCAGGGGCAGACAGGCAGGCAGGGCAGACAGGGGCAAAGCAGGTGGCAGGCAGACAGGGGCAGAGCAGGGGCAGACAGGAGCAGGGACGACAGGAGAAGGGCGACAGGGACTGACGCTTCTCAAAGGTTTGTTTTTTCGGACTTTCCTCAGATGGTGAACTTTTTCTGAATCGTTTTAATCTTCTGTTTGGCTTGGCTCGGCTCTTGCAACCCATGTGACCGCTGTGACCAATCAGAGTAGAGCGGTCACATGTGCGCAGGGAACGAGTACCGGCAGCCATCTGGAACCCCGGTGATTCGTGACGAAAATTCCCTCAATTTATGTCATTTATCATGCATTCTGTCCAAAATACAGGGACAGTTTACGCCCGAGGACAAATGTGCAGTTTTATTCTTAGTATTTTATTTCTTCCCCAGTTGAAAATCAGTTAATTGCAGCTTTAAATCATCTGTTTTTATGTCCACCTTTGCAAGACTTTTTCAGAGAAGCTCATCCAGTTTCCCACCTGGTGACATCATACAGTGAGCCCAAGCATCTGCAGCTCTAGAGCGACACAACTGAAATACGCGTAACGCACGCGCAGAACCTTTAACTTTACGTTAGCCTCGCAGAGAACCTCTTCTTTGTTCGCCACAATATCCGTAGACGCCCGGGGCCCCTGATGGTGCCAGCCCGAAGAGACAATCGAGGCCAAACACTGTCACTCACATGCAACTTTTGACCAGCGGGGGCGGCGGCGGCGGCGGGGGGGGGTCGGCGGTGTTGCATCCGTCTGATGCGCTGGGAGCACAGCGTTAGCATGCGACGCTCGCGAGGTTAATTGCAGTGAATTCCAGGCCTTTGTTTTAAAGCTGTTTACATAAGACGCGGGTCGCGGGAACTGGGGCCAAAATGATTAACTTATTCCGATGTTTATGTCAATGGTTCAAAAATACCAACGGCGTTCGGTTATTGACATTGGATTTACATCGAGGAAACAAAGTGGTGACATCATGACGCGAAGAGTTTGGCGCTTAATTAAACCGTGGGAAGTGGAAAGTATAATCGATTAGTGAATATGTCTTCCTCTGGGCATAGACAGGCTGTGATGAAGAAGAGGTCATGGACAGGCTGAGGAGGCTGAGGAGGCTGATGGTTCTGCGGCGGGAGGAAGGGAAAGATACTGTATTTTAAAGGACAAATATTATGCAGTATTTGTGTTGTTATTGGCCTTTACGCATGCTTTTAAAAGAACATTTTTTAGATATTTAAAAAAATAATAAAACTTGCCACAGCCTCGGGAGACGCCAGAGTAACTGCGCTCAGGCTCCATCTACCTGCTGCAGAGGGAATTACACAATTTAAAAGTCAACACAGTTCGCTAATGCAGCTGCTCGCCGACTTCCTGGCTCAAGCCACACCCTTATAAAGATTGTGATGACACAGAACAAGTCCGGGGATGATTTGTGGAGTTAAAAACGGCAGAAGATTCTCAGAGCCGCGTCACGGATGGAGAAAACGTCAGTTGTGGAAGAGATTCAGAACGGAGTGTTTTTGAGGCTCGGAGTGAGAGGACCTTCTAACCAGGAGTCATCAAACTGTGAGTGAAGCTAAATGTGACTCCATCTGAGTTTGTGACGAGGAACAATGTCAAAAGCTCAAATTGACCTTTTTGAGCTTGGCAAGCTAACATTGGCTTGTCAGGGGAAGCTAGCTTTTGTTTATGTCCCATGGTTGAAGGAGCTCTAACACCAAATCCTGATGAGGGAACGCCTGACTCATAGAAAGTAATGAGTGGTTTTCAAGACATGCATTATTTGGTTTAAAGGACAATACAGTACAAACAGTGTATAATATGTGTCCTTTAAAGGAGCCTGATTTCATGCCACAGTGAAACTAAAGTCCAGCTCTTAAACTCACAGCCCTGGGACGCTCCCACAGTAGTCCTTGGACCCAAGCCAGAACTCGGCCGCTGTATGTTCCTCATCAAAGCCTGCCGGACCACACAGATCAGGTTTGGATTAACGAGGGCCGGGCATCAAACCGCAGCCCCCACGAGTCCAGCGGCTGATCTGACAGAAGCGTCCTGACCAGAGCGGAGAGGAGCGCCGAGGAGGACGCTTCAAAGACTCCCAATTAGGACGTGTGTGGGAGCGACGGGGAGAGAGAGCGGGGCCCGGCGCCAAGTGGAGTCTTTTACCGAACGGACGCAACTGTGGACGGGACGTGTCCGAGGTTCAGAGGCCAAGCCAGCGACACGGAATTATCCTGCGCCGCGGCAAACGAGGGTGCGGGAAGACGAGGGGAAAATCTGGTCAGAACATGTGCAATTCCAGCCGCATTTCCATCTCTTGTACAAAAATATACACAATTACACAATTTGTAAAGCTTTTAACCATTCATTTGTTGTCATTCCCCTCCTTAAAAACACATCTCGGTGCCTCAAAAATCACTCAGTTTCAATCTCCCCTGGATTATTGCGTTGCGAGTAAACATCTGAACCTCTCCTGGACAGTTTCAAAGTCCACAAACGATCACTGGACTCTGCGGTCAAACTGCGGTCAGAACAAACGTACGGCTCTATCGGCGCTGCAGTCACGTTGCCCAAGGGCTTCATTTGTTTCTTTTTTCATAATTCATTCCCTCTACAGAGACGTCAACAGAGGTGCATTTTATTATTTTACAAATCTAGACATTATTTTAGGTTAGAAGAATCCATAATATGTCCACTTTAAACCTTACATTTGAGACGTCGTTTTAAACTGATGGTAGGTTTTATTCGTGCTAAACACAAAAGTAAAACTGTGTGTGTTTTATAAATTATAGACAAAAAGAAATGAGTTATAATATTCAGTATCTTTCAAACTTAACATTGCAGCAGGAAGTCACGTTAATTGAAAGGAAAAGTTTGTTCCGATGGCAAAGATCTGACCTGAAGCAGAGACATACAGCGCAAACTCTAATCTCCGAAATGAGTTCCAGATTGACCTCATGGCAAAAGAAACGAGGTCGCCGACGTTTCAGAACAAACAACAGATTACATGTTTCAGGAAGACGTGTGCGTGTTGAACTATATGAACGTACATGACCTGGCAGCGTGCGTTTGTCTCTTCTGTTGCCTTGGTTACGGAACACGTGTCCGCGCTCGTGTTATATTTTACAGACATTTTACAGGGATTCGAATCTGGCCCTCAAGGAATTGCACTGTTTTACATTTTGTTCATTGAAAAGCACATTGAGCTAAAGCGACTTAAAGCGCCCCCTACAGGTCGGACGACTCATTTAACTAAAACGCAGTTAAGGTAAATATATTTTATATTTTGCTAAAAATTATACACATTTGATTTCAGAATAGCTCTTTTTTTAGGTTTATAATTTCACTTCCTGTTTGTAATTGATGACATCACAGGAGGAAATGACCCAGCGAAAACTCATCTGATGTCACCATGTTTTTATTGGACGAATAAAAACATATGAGAGCGACTTTATTTTGTTGAATTCATGTTTAGAGAGTCAAAAAAGTTGTTTCTTTGCGTAAATTCTGCGTAAACTTTGTCTGGAATGAGAAATGTCCCTGGTGTGATGTCACTTCCTGTCATTTTCTACAGATTTTTTAACTTTCCTCCACAAATACCTGCTCGATTGGTGTAAAAGTATCATTTATGTGTACGACAGGTACAAATACACCAGATAAAGTCAAAATTAGAACATGGTAAAAACCTGTCATGGGCCCTTTAATAAGACACGGGTCCATTGACTTCCTGTTCAGAAGTGCAGCGCTGATCTCTACGTGTACGACTTCTATGTTTTAAATAATCAAGTACAGAGAAGTGGGCGGGGATAGGGGGTAGGTGAGGGTCAAATGCACAGGAACAATGTGCAGCTCCTCCCTGTGGCGAATAAATAACACGGTTTCACATCGGTAAAAGTTGCGGTTTGGGAAGAACATTTGACTATTGAAAGTTGAAAATGACAGGAAGTAGAGCAGAATCCCTCTGTGATGTCATCAAAAAGCGCCATTCCATCAAAAATGCAGAGAAACTTTACAACTGACATCTTTTTATGACAGTTTCTCTCTCTCTCTGTGTTAGTTTGCTTGTCCTGCCCGTGCTCCTCCCGTGGCAGAGTGGTTGTCCTCTCTCTCTCTGTGTTAGTGTGCTTGTCCTGCCCGTGCTCCTCCCGTGGCAGTGGTTATCCTCTCTCTCTCGTGTTTAGTGTGCTTGTCCTGCCCGTGCTCCTCCCGTGGCAGAGTGGTTATCCTCTCTCTCTCTGTGTTAGTGTGCTTGTCCTGCCCGTGCTCCTCCCGTGGCAGAGTGGTTATCCTCTCTCTCTCTGTGTTAGTTTGCTTGTCCTGCCCGTGCTCCTCCCGTGCGCAGAGTGGTTATCCTCTCTCTCTCTGTGTTAGTTTTGCTTGTCCTGCCCGTGCTCCTCCCGTGGCAGAGTGGTTATCCTCTCTCTCTCTGTGTTAGTGCTTGTCCTGCCCGTGTCCTCTCCTCTCGCCCGTGCTCCTCCCGTGGCAGAGTGGTTATCCTCTCTCTCTCTGTGTTAGTTGCTTGTCCTGCCCGTGCTCCTCCCGTGGCAGAGTGGTTATCCTCTCTCTCTCTCTGTGTTAGTGTGTGTTAGTTTGCTTGTCCTGCCCGTGCTCCTCCCGTGGCAGAGTGGTTATCCTCTCTCTCTCTGTGTTAGTTTGCTTGTCCTGCCCGTGCTCCTCCCGTGGCAGAGTGGTTTGTCCTCGTCCCGTCTCCTTCCCCGGCGCCAGCTCGTCATTAACGCCGGGCTCATTATGGTTTACGGGGCCGGCGCGCTCTGCCCCGGGTTTATGGGCGCCGGGGTCGGACCCCGACAACACTCCCTCTGTGCGATCCGAGCGCTCGCGTCCAGGAGGCTGAGGTTAAAGAGAGAGGCCGGTTTATGTGTGACCTGTGCGAGGGGAGCCGAGGGGGGACGATGGGAGACTGGGGGGGAGACGAGGGGGGAGAGGAGAGGGGGAGACGATGGGGGAGGGGGGACATGGGGGGAAGCGAGGGAAGACAAGGGGGAGAGATGAGGAGGGGGGCGAGAGGGGAGACGAGGGGGAGGTGAGGGGAGACAAGAGGAGACGAGGGGAGACAGGGGGGCGAGAGGGGGAGACAGAGGGGGATGGGAAAGATAAGGGGGAGACGAGAGGCGGGCGAAGGCGGAGACGAGGGGGGAGGGGGACATGGGGGAAAGCAAGGGGAAGACAAGGGGAGAGACGAGGGGGGGACGAGAGGGGACAAGGGGGAGACGAGAGGGGGGACAAGGGGGCCGACGAGGGACGGGGGACGAGGGGGAGACGTGAGGGGAGACAAGGGGGGAGATGAGGGGGAAGCGAGGGGGGAGGGGACATGGGGGAAAGCAAGGGGAAAGACCAAGGGGGGAGACGAGGAGACGGGGGGACGAGGGGGGAGGTGAGGGGGGACAAGGGGGGAGACACTTTCACTGCTAAATGATCGTGGCCTGAATGACTCGAGTCGGATTCCACAGAACTCTTTGAACACATTTGCGTTTTCACACGTTCATTCTTTGTTTGTCGCTGAAACATAATCCAAATAAATCCCGTGCGTGTTTTCGCCTCTGTCCATTTGACACATTTTAACCGTCGCGAACGCGTGCGATCTTTTATACGGAAACGTTACACGATGGAACCTTGGAATACAATAGTTTATGCAGAATTTACACAAGAAACAAATTTTTCAACGCTCTAAATATGAATTCAACAAAATAAAGTCGCTCTTGTGTATTTTATTTAAATATGATAGAGTGGTTTTGACGGCTCATTTCCTCTTGTGATGTCATCAATTACAAACAGGAAGTGAAATTATAAACCTAAACATTTTGTTATTCTGGCTAAAATTCAGAGTATATTTCTGGCCTGCAGGGGCGCTTTAAGGAGGAGCTTTTTGTCCTTTGACTTGAGCCAAACGTCTGTAAATCGTGTGTAAATAGGTTCAAACCCGTCAACAGAAATGGGTCGCACGGGGGCTGTACGGTAACACGGGGGGGGCTGTACGGTTGCCCGGGGGGTGTACGGTCGCACAGGGGGAGGGGCTGTACGGTTGCACGGGGGGTTGTACGGTCGCACGGGGGGGGCTGTACGGTTGCACGGGGGGTTGTACGGTCAGGGGGGACGTACGGTCGCACAGGGGGCTGTACGGTCGCACGGGGGGCTGTACGGTCGCACGGGGGGGTTGTACGGTCGCACGGGGCGGGCTGTACGGTCGCACATGGGGGGCTGTACGGTCGCACGGGGGGGGCTGTGACGGTCGCACGGGGGGCTGTACGGTCGCACGGGGGGGGGCTGTACGTCGCACGGGGGGGCTGTACGGTCGCACGTGGGGGCTGTACCGGTCGCACGGGGGGTTCTACGTCGCACGGGGGTCTGTACGGTCGCACGGGGGGGCTGTACGGTCGCACGGGGGGGGCTGTAACGGTCGCACGGGGGGGCTGTACGGTCGCACGTGGGGGCTGTACGGTCGCGAACGGGGGGGGCTGTACGGTCGAACGGGGAGTCTGTACGGTCGCACGGGGGGCTGTACGGTCGCACGGGGGGGGCTGTACGCGTGCACGGGGGGCTGTACGGTCGCACGGGGGGCTTACGGTCCGCACATAAAACAGGAAATATATTCTTTAAAATTCATGAAAAATGCCAAGTATTAAGGGTTTTCCAGATGCTTCTCTCCATGTTCCGCCTTGCCAAGAATGTTCCACAGTAGGGCATTAAACGTGTCTATCTACAGAGGTCGTCATAGTACTCAGATACAGCCTCTCACGTCTGGGTCAAACTCAGTAAAAATCCAAGTTTATCGCGATCCAAACGACGAATGAAACGGATATAAACCGTCAGGACAGTGGGATTCACCCCCGCGTTTCCCCCTCATTCTTGACTCTTACTTTAACTCTACTTTTTGGCCGTGAGAGCAGCTTCACACGCGGCCTTTCGACTGAAGGGCGGGACTTTCTGCGGTAACGCCGACGTGCGAACTACCCCGACACCACGGCGCTACGGTAACGAGGCGGACGTCCAGACCTCGGCGGCCAGACGTCGACCGAGTGGAAGCTTTTTTAAATTTAGTTTTTTATGTTTACATTTTTATTTGTTTATATATATATACAATAACACCAGAAAACAGACCACAGAGAGCTAGACAAAAAAATAATAATTCCCCCCAAAAAATATAATAAAAAAGTAAAAAAAATAAATAAATAAATAATAATAATAATAATAATACAAAATAACAATACTTTAAAATAAATAAATAATAAATAAATAAATAAATAAATAATATATATATATATATATATATATATATATATATTATATATATATATATATATATATATATATATATATATATATATATATATATATATATAATAACAACAACAATATGAAAAGATATCATTACAAATATTGACAAGTTAAATTAAGGCCCAGTAAGTCCAATAGTCAGGTCCCATTTAGTCCAAAGTTGATCATATTTTGTAATGTAATTAAAAAAATAAAATAATCTGATGTTTATTACAATTTCGGTCCAGTCCTTGATGGTCGGTGAGGTTTGTGTCATCGAGTGGAACTTTTCAACCAAAAAAACCCACAGCACACACAGTATCTGTCAGAGGGTCCCGTCACGGAGGAAGCTCGCCGGTTTCTCTGTCCCGCCTTCGCTTGATGGATGGCCCAGCGCAGACAGAGGCAGAGACAGGCCAGAGACAGGGTCCGGTCCCAGAGAAGGGGGTGTCTCCGCCGGGGAAGAGGGGGGGCGCGCAGACCTGGAGCCGAGCTAATGGACTGTGAAATCCACTCCGAATGCGACGTGTCTGAGGACGGCTCCGGCGCTCCACAAAGAGACGGAGGAAGTGGGCCGACCCGGGCCGACGTGGGCCGACCCGGGCCGACGTGGGCCGACCCGGGCGTGGTGCGGTGCAGAGGGATGTCACCGTATCCAAAAAACATCACCATTAACCCATTAGTCCCCATTATTGAGACCAAACAACCGCGAAATCTTTCATTTTCCCTCATTCTCTTTGTGTAACACTGACGTTTGTGAGCGGCTTCACCAAACTCAACTTTCTGGAAGACAAAAATGAAGTTAAATTTGGTAAAAACAGACAGATAAAAACTAAAATTGCCACAATCATTACTTTTTGGTTCTTCTGATTATATTGTGGCCTGAATAATCCCAATTATCGATTAACCTGATCGCAAGAAGGAGACACAAAAAGTCACGGTTTAAGTAACTTTTAACTTTTGTTTTCTTTCATTCTCATTCCTGAAGTTTGTGAGCGGCTTCACCAAACTGAACTTTCTCGAAGACAAAGACAATATTTATGAAAGTTCTTTACATTTAGGTGTATTTTTTGGACAATATCAGAATCAGAAAAAGGTTTATTGCCATCGTCAGAGAAAAAAAACAAAACAAAAAAGATTCACAAACTGGGAACTTTCTTCAGTGAAAAGGTGCAACATGAAACAACTAATATAACAGCAAAAAATTGGGTTAACTAAATAAGATAAAAAGTAAACAAAATACTTTGAATATATATACACAATTTACAGTTTAGTCAGAGATATATACAACACAATATACTTCATTTTGCTTCTAAAATTGTCATGATTTTAACTTTTTGGATTATGTCGTGACCTGAATAATCACAAATATCACTGAACTTGATCATCTTGACATGCCAAGGAGAAAAGGAGAAAACGAAAAGAAAAAGACAAGTCACGGTTACAAAAATTGCGATTTAGAGAAAGAAATTGGACACGGATCTTATTTTCCCCAAAATAATAGCCCCATTTAGTCCATTTAGTCTCTCAAATTTGAGTCAATTGACGTCGATTACAATGGTCCAGTCCTCCATCGTTGCCGCATTTTGTGTCGTCCATTTTTGGTGCTGGCCTTTTCCGCTGACACCAGAATTATGGGAGCTTCTGTTCTTAAAGCTGCATTACCCAATTTTCAAACTGTAAAAGTAGAAAGTTTGTATTTAAACGGACCTGAAGCTGGATTTTAAACTTTTTTAGCTCGAATGGCTTCAGTAGCGCTTCTTTTTACCTTTATTTACAGCTCAAAGGCCGAGACAAGTTCCTATGTTTGTGAATTTTGTTCACTGGCAATGGCAATAAACCCTTTCTGATTCTGATTCTGATTCTGGAAACCTCAAATCGTACGTTTCCCACACGATTACGTTCCCGACTGTCGCTTGTGACCAGCAACGGCTTAAAACCCCTTTGGTCGTTTGCAGAGATGAACAGAACCCTTTTCAGCCTGGATTTGAACGTTGTCAGAGAATAAGAGCACGTGGAAAGAGTTCGATCACGTCCTTCGCTCGTAGCAAATCTTTGGTGAAACCGCGCGTGCCGCCGTCCTTCGTGTGAGACGGAAGATCGTGGCTGAATGTCCTTCTGTCCGTGGTCGGTTCTGTCCTCTGGCGCGCAAGCCGGCCTTTTGGTGACGTTCTCCGACGCGCGCGCGGCTTTAAAACATCCCGCGTCCTCCAGCGGCGTGAAGCAGGTGTAGACCACCATCGCGCGGACGGCCCGGCGCCACTGCGCGATTTGGGCCGCCAAAAAAAATCTTAGAAATGTAGATTGTAGGTCTCAGAGTGAAAGAGGGACAGTTATTGAACTTAGAACCACAGCACGACCAAGGACGAGACACTATATTTTAGTTTTTTTGGTCAGTTTGCGCTCTCAACACACATCAACATTGTCAAATCTGCACCTACATTTTTAAACGAGTTAATTTAATCCACTCACATCTCGATTTGTCTGGGACGTTGTCACTTCAAAGGTCCGACCCTCAACAAGCTTTACACTCTTGGACTCAACAAGATTGTGACGGAACGTACTGAAGGATTTGTTGATGTCTAATTCCAAGCCTGATTTATTAAAGTTTTAAGACAAAAAAAAATAGGCAAAATCTAAGGCCGATTTTCAGTCAGATCTAATTTACTCAAAAACTAAATAATAAATCCCAAATCCCTTCTGTAAGTGTTTTTGTGTCTAATACGTCGACAAAATGAAGACAGACACATAAACCTGGCTCTGTCCATTTTTCAGATTTAAATGTCCCAAATATATGACATTTTTTGATTTTTGCATTTAGATTCAGGAGATTTTGTTCCCATTCACCTGCAGCCTTAAGTATTTCATCGCATTTTCCTTTGAGAGATTGTAATACTGCTTTTGATTTTCACTGAAACTTGAATCCACGTCCGGCGCTCTGAGTACAACGTGCAGCGCAGCCCCGTAGATGGAGCTCTTCCTTCGGCAGCTGCAGGCTCGTGTTTCTCAGGCGACAGACGGCGGAGGAGGGAAAGTGTTTGCGGAGCCGCGCCGACACCAGACCTCGGACACACACTCCAGGCCTGTCTGCGGCGGCCCGTCTGCGAGCGGGGAGCAGATCGTATCGGGGACGAGGAAGCCCGGAGAGACACTCGAGGAACGCCAGGAGAGACGCCGAGAACGCTGAAGCTAAACCGTGTCCATGGAAATGAGAACGCAAACGAGAGTCTGGATGGACGGCTCAGTTCCAGCTCCGACAGCAGCAGAATGTCCTTGGAGAGACTTCACCTGCGCGCGTGTGACCATCCCGGAGCACAAGGATCATGTCAGAGAGTGTTTATGCTCCAGGCCTGGTCTGCGACGTTAGCAACAGACGTCATCCAAACATAACAGATGTTTTACTTCACAAGTGAAATCCAAATCGGACCTGAATTATACTTTTGAATCCTGAGGTCGAACTGAGCGAGTCACAAAAAGACGTTTAGTAGTTCCAAGTTTGCGTGTGTGAGACGTGGCTAAAGCTAGCGTGCACAGGAACAGTTTTGCCCCATGTCTTTGCCTTCTCTCAAAGCCTCTACGCCGCGTTTGACCCGCTCTTTATGGAACGCATTGGCTTTGGATCATGTCAGACGCATTCTGACCTGGAAATATCACATTTTGGCTCATGACAAAGCGAGTGCCGCGCGGCGACAAACAGGAAACCGCTGTTGCTAACGTGCTTTGCTAGCTTTGTGTTGCTAAGGCTCGACATATAAGTTAGCATCAGTGGAAATACGGCGCTTTAGCACAAGATCAAGTCAGAGTTTGACGTGATGAAGCAGAAGTTAGTTGCATTTTTGTCGCATTTAGTCACTTTCAGGCGCTTGAATTATGCTTTTCTGATACTTTTACTTGTTTTTCACCTTTTGCCGTTAATCGTCTCTCAGTTGCGATTTGTCACTTTAAGTCACACCCTTTTGTCGCTTTTAAGCATGTTTTTTTTCACATTTTTGTTGATTTAGTCAAGTTTTTGTCACTTTTTGAGGTTTAGTTCGAGTCTGCGTTCTCTCTCGTCCAATCATCTGGCTGGTGGTGTGAAGCTCCTCCTCCTGAGCTAAAGTCCACCTTGAGCCAAAGAGACCAGACCAGCCAAAAGCTCTCAGGGTCCACTTTGGCTCACTTAAACGGGCCGGTACCGGGTCAGTTAAGACAGTGGCGACGCCGTACAGTTCAGCTCCAAAGTGGATCAGTGGAAACATGGCTGTAGTGGCAGATTCAGTCTGTCCCAGGGCAGCTGTGGCCGCAGAAATCAGCTAATGTCAACCGTGAGGCGTGAAGTTGAAGGAGTTGAAGAGCACATTGCCTTTCTGTGTGTTTATTATTGACATGCATGAGCCGTGGAACCGCCCCCACGGTCACAGTAAAGGGTCCTGATTTAAGAATCCGAGATGGCGGCATATTTAGTGTGAGAAAAGCCTAAAGCGTCTGTGGAGCGGGTGATGGATGAGTGCGACAGCGGCGTGGTCGTGTTTACTTTGCCCCAGCTCAGGTTCTCAAACGCAGCCTTTGAAACTCGACCCGGTGCTGTTCAGATCTGCTGTTTGAGCTTACGGTGAAGAGCAGAGCAAATAAACACTCGCTCTGGCATCGCTCAGGTCCTCTTTGATTTACAGTGCCCATCCAAACCAGAAGACCAAGGGACTATTACCACAAACGTGCAGCTGAGTCAATCGCTCTAGCCTCGATGGAAAGGGTGCAACGGAAGTTTGATCTTTGACTTTAAAAGACAAAGAGCTTCATGGAGAAAGACTCTTCAAGTTGATTTGGAAGTTTGATTAGATAATCTCGGGGCTGAGGTCGCTGCACCCGCTCTCACCTCCGCCCGCTATGTATTTTATTTTATATATATATGTGTATTTATTTTTTTTTTTTAAATACAACAAAACACACAAGAAAAGAAGATACAAATTCGTTCTTTAAGAATAATAATAATAATAATATAAAATAATATAATAATAATAATAATAATAATAACCATCATCATCATCATTATAATAAACATACATAAATAAACATCAAAATCCCCCTAAAACGTCCCATTTGGTCCAAAATCAGTCAAATTTGTCCATTTCAGATTAATTCAGATTAATTCAGATTTTGTTTTAAATTTCCGTCTGTCAGTTATAATGTCCGTCCAGTCCTGGATCGTTGGTGATGTTTGTGTCATTCATTTCTTTTCCTGCCGCCAGAACTGCGTTCCAAAGGTATCCATTTATTGTGTCCATGGCAGGAGTTTTGAAGCCCAAGTACATAGTTCTGAAATCGAGAAATCTGCAGTGCATTGTTAACCTCAGTCCAATATTTCAGAGCATCAGGACAGTCACAGGACACGCGGCAGTGGTTTGCCTCCTGGTGCCACAGTCTCTCCAACAGTTCCAGCGTTTCCTTGTGAATAATGAACACTTTGACATGGTGTTGTGAAAAAACTGGAGACGCTCTTCCAACAGAATCCTTTCCAAACATCTGACTTTGTGTTTCTCCATTGTGATTACCCATTCTTCGTCCGTCAAAACAAAATGACCCTCTCTTTCTGAGTTTGCATGTTCCCCCCTGTGTCAACACAAAAACATGCGCCATTGGTAAAACCCTACGGTGACGCAGATGAAATGAGGCAAAACACGACTACAAGTATTTGGGAGAAGTACGAGCAACGGAGGAAGAATATTTTCAAAGGATGGGCACAAAAACGTGAAGAAACTAGATCATGTCTGAAGGAAGCAGTTCAAATCATGTAATATTGTCAACCTAAAGTGTTTGTGACTTGTGGCCCGAGGTGTGGACGTTTGGCCTGAGCTTAGCGGCTCGGCGGGGGGTCCAGAGGGGGGGTCTGGACGGTGGATTACTCTGCCACACTGCTGCCCTGTTTACAAATCCCAGCAGCAGCGGCCGGCGCGTTTACACAGGGTTATTTTGGGAGACGCAGCTCTTACGGGATCTCTGTAAATTATGGAGCTTTGGGAGGGATTTGAGCCGGTGGTGATAAGTGGTGTGTGGGCCGGGTCTGCCAATGTGGGCCGAGTCTGCCAGTGTGGGCCAAGACTGCCTGTGTGGGCCGAGTCTGCCAGTGTGGGCTGAGTCTGAACCTTTTTGAGCCTAATTGAAATGTCGGTGTAATCCCTCATTCGTCCAGGAGTGTTCCATTGTAGAAAAAGATTCAGTTGTTTCATCTGGACTCTGTTTTAGAAAAAACAAAACGTTCCAACTCTCATCCAAGAGTCATTCTCAATCAGAGAAACAAGTCTGAGAACTCTTGTTTATATCCTACTCTGTGAGAGCCCTGCCCACAGGGCGGGACCTCCTGCTAATGGCTCATTGAAACTGGGATGGGCCTATTCTATTGTTCCCTGCCTCACCTTGAGTGCCTATTTAGCATCCGAATGCCCAGGGCGTCTCCATGGTTTCAGCAGACCATTATAAACAACTGGAACGCATATCAGGTTTACAAGAGAAGATGCAAAGGAGAACCGCTTGGCCTTTCTTGATTGTTCCACTATCAGAGGAGAAGACGGGAAGCTCCAGATAGAAGTATAAAACCCACACACACTGACCAGTACCTGCTCTTTGGCTCTAACCACCCACTTACAGCGCCACCTGGAGGTGATCAGAACACTACAACACAGAGCACAAAGGCGGGCCCAGCTCAGAGGGCAAGAGGAAAGAGGAAACACACGTCCGGAATGCTCTCTCAGCCTGTGGAGACCCGACTTGGGCTCTGAACAAAGTGAAGAGAACCAACAAGCAGGACAAAAGGGACAAAAGGGAAACAGAACCAAGAAGAAGGGGTGTCTCTATCCTTTAGTCTCAGGACTGTCAGAAAAACTGCAACGAATTTTTAGACAACACGACAGTCCCTGTTTATTTCAAACCAGGAACACGTTAAGACAAAAACTGGTTCACCCTAAGGACAAGATGCCGACACAAAACAGAGCAATGTAGTGTATTCTATCAATGCAGTGAAGAAAAAGTTGTAAAGAGCGCCACATAGGGGAGACTAAAACAGCCACTTCACAAGAGGCTTTATCAGCACAGAAGACACTCGAGTTCAGGACCCCAGCGTGTGGCGCTTCATCTTAAAGCCACAAACCACTCTATTGAAGACAGTGAGGTGAGATTCTCGTGGAGATTCTGAGCAGGGAAAAAAGATGGTTTGAAAGAGGATTAAGGAGGCAATCTTTGTTAAAAAAGAGAATCCTTCATTAAATCGTAAATGGAGGTTTAAGATTCAACCTTCCAGTTGTTTATAATGGTCTGCTGAAACCCTGGAGACGCCCTGGGCATTCGGATGCTAATAGGCACTCAAGGTGAGGCAGGGAAGGGAACAATAGAATAGGCCCATCCCAGTTTCAATGGGCCATTAGCAGGAGGTCCCGCCCTGTGGGCGGGCTCTCACAGAGTAGGATATAAACAAGAGTTCTCAGACTTGTTTCTCTGATTGAGAATGACTCTTGGATGAGAGTTGAAACGTTTTGTTTTTTTCTAAAACAGAGTCCAGATGAAACAACTGAATCTTTTCCTAATTGAAATGTTTTCCTTATGTTTCTGTTTGCATGTTCCCCATGTTTCCTCCAGGGGGCTCTGGTTTCATCCTCTGGGGCCAGGACTTCCTGTGAAAATGAGATTGGCAGAGGGGTGTTAAAAGGGGTGGTCTGAAATTTGATTGGCCCACGCAGTCAGAGGAACTGCAGAATATATGTGGGTAAATAATTTCACATTTTATACACCAAATAGACATAAATGTGTATAATTCTTATTCTTGTTATTCCAAATTATGGAATTATGGATTATTGGATGTTTTGAGTTGGAGGAAAACTACAGAGAGAAACAGAACAGAAAGACCCTGTCCAGTCCGGGAGTTGAACCCACGACCTTCTTGTTGTGAAGTGAGTGAGTGATGCCTCCTTATCTATCTATAAATGAGTCGGTGTAATCCCTCATTCGTCCAGGAGTGTTCCATTGTAGAAAAAGACTATGATCTGGAGACGTTCCGACTTTCATCCGAGAGTCATTCTCAATCTGGGAATTTACTCTGAGTAAGCCCCGCCCACCAGAGAGTCGAAACCGTGTTGGACTGAAATAAACAATGCACTGCACATCATCATCCCTCTCTAGTTTAGAACTATGTATTTGGGCCTCAAAACTCCTGCCATGGACACAATAAATGGATACTTTTAGCATCAGAAAAAAGGCCATCACAAGGATATGGCTGACACAAACATCACCAACGATCCCGGACTGGACTGACATGTTTATTGAGGTTTTCGCTCTGTAGTCGTGTTCTGTATTGTTTGTTCTGTGCTTGATATTCTTGACAATAAATGAATAAATACAAAAAGAAAGAAATACGGGTCAAATGCCCAGGACAAATGTTCCAGAGCGGCCGATAACGTCTTCATTAAAACACATCCAGAACCCCCTCGACCTCGCGGCCCCCTTCTGCCCGTCCGTCGGTACGTTTTCTCCGGAGGCTGTCGTTTCCTGCTGTTCCTCTTTAATCAATTCAACATTTCGTGGTGAAATCCTGCTGCCGTGGCTCGGTTCCAGGCCTAAACTCGTCCCCGGATCAGGCCCGGAGGAAACAGACCCGGGACGCAGTGGTCAGCCAGAACACACGTCTCCGAATCTCATCTGCGACTCCGGCCAACCCGAAAGGCAACGCCACGTGACCGAGCTGATGGCCGCGAGTCGATCAGAACGGGCAGAGTTTGATCCTGGTGGAGGTGAACTTAACTGGACATTTGACCCGGCGCTTTCAGCTGGGAATGGACCCATACCTCGAGGTCAAGTGTATCAATACAGCACATTTTCACACCTTCAAGTTTAAGAGAACATTTTAAGATAAAAAAAAAGAAGCCCTTTTATTACTAAGATCATGGAATTCAAAACCCAAAACTAACTTCAAAATGGAAATAAAAAATGGATTAGCGGCTAAAATAAAGGAATAATTAAAGCGCCCCCTACAGGTTGGACGACTCATTGAACTAAAACGCAGTTAAGATAAATATATTTAGTATTTTGTTAAAAATTATTAAAAAAATTATCACAGAATAGCAAATTTTTAGGTTTATAATCTCACTTCCAGTTTGTAATTGATGACATCACAGTAGGAAATTACCCAGAAACCACTGGGCCAAAACTCATCTAATGTCACAATTTTTTTATTTGACAAATCAAAATATGAGAGCGACTTTATTTGATTGAATTCATGTTTAGAGAGTTTAAAAAGTGGTTTCTTTGTGTAAATTCTGCATAAACTTTGACTGGAACGAGTGTCCCTGGTGTGATGTCACTTCCTCTCATTTTTTGGCAGATTTTTAAACGTTTTCTTTACAAATACCTGCTCAATTGGTGTAAAACTATAATTTATATGTACGACAGATATGAACACACCAGGTAAAGTCATTTTTTGGCACTTTAATGAAGACAGAGAGTGAGTTCCAGAGTGATAATCCCAGTCACATGTTCAGACCTTTGCGTCCCGTGTAAATACTTCACCTGGAGACATCTGTATGTTTATAAAAGTATGTACTTCTGTTGCTAAGCTAATGCTAACATACAATAAATGCAATCAATAATGTTCAAATAAGCGCACAAACTGAACTAACCGCTTTACGACTGAACTTTTATCAAGTTTGTGCGTTTTACATTTAAGTTAAAGTATGTTTTACTCTTTTAGCTTTTGTCACAGTTTGAAGAGGAACACTTTCACACTGTCGTTTATGTAGGCACTGACTTACAGCTCCATCTAGTGGCCGTAGCCGAACATGCACATGTGGAATACTAAAGCAGGACACGTGAAAAAAGTAATTTCATGCAGTGATGTTGGACCGTAAAGAGTCGAAGACCAAACATGTTCTGGAAGTAAATGTTCATGTTCATTTTGCTGATAAACATTTCAATGAATTCAAATATTGAGCGGTTAAAGTTCAGAAGACAGAGCCATGTCGGTGATGTTCAGTCCCAAAAACACTTGAGGAAGCATTTTAATAACTTGGCGGTTTCATTAGTTGCCACATCTTTGAGCGCCTGGAAATATAAATATGTAAATACAGTGTAATAAATGAGAAATAAATCATTTGAGCTTTCAAATGAATGAGAAATGTACTTGTGGAAACTCAAAGCGGCCGTGGAGCTCCACTTCAGTGTCTGTGCGCAAAGACGAGTGGCCAAAACTCCTCCACAGCTGTCGTAGACTCATGGCAAGGTGTCGCAAACGCTTGATTGCAGTTGTTGCTGCTAAGGGTGGTCCAACCAGTTATTATGTTTAGGGGGCAAACACTTCTTCACACAGGGCCATGCAGGCTGGGATTTTGTTTTCCTTAAATAATGAAAACTGCAGTTTGTTTCCTCGTGTTGTCTTTGACTAATATTTAAATTAGTTTGATCTGAAACGTTCAAGTGTGACAAACCCACCACTGTAACTTAGGCTTGTGTAATGATTATGTTCTGGGGCACAATAACTCATAAGGTGAGATCAGAGAAAAGAATAGAGATTTCCCTAACATTTGCTGTGCTCTTGACAGCGCTCCTGTGCATTTAGCCATATGAGTATATTAAATATGTGGCCCCGGGGAAGACCCAGGACACACTGGGGGGACTCCGTGCCCCTCGGCTGGACTGGGAACTCCTCGAAATCCTCCTGTAGGAGCTGGAAGAAGTGTCAGTTTATCATGTTTTACCTCCAAGAATTCACGTTCGTAACAGCGGGAAACGCCGGGATGATTCCTGCTTTAGATGAAATATCTCTGAGTGTAAAACAGGTTTAGCTTTGTGTGGGCGTGGCCTCGATGTTCAGTCCTACTTGAAGTCTTTTTACCTGCTTAAACTGCTTTTCCAGCATCGACGCCAACATTAAATCTAGTGAAAGTTCCAGTGGTTGAATGTAGTTCACATGAAGCCATTTCATTATTACGATACGACTTTGAGCCATGTTCACTCACTTTGTTCTTTGTCAGTGTCATTTCTTTGTTTGAACTATTGCAGATTAACGAAGACTGTGACTTACTCTACAGTGAATATGCAGAACACGGCAAGGTCTGACCACAGCGCCATCTACAGCCGAGTCCACAGCACTGCACAGGGCTGAACACTTATGAAAGACTTATGTGAGGTGTGTTGCTAAAAAGGCTGTTCAGAAAACCACCTTCATCTTTTGTCATTTACAATAGAATAAACAATGACATTTGAAGTCTAAATTCACAGGATAATGAAATGAGACAAGTGCAAATGAAACACAAGGACACGACAGCACAGCGCAGCAGGATGAGGTTAGAATAAAACACCCCGAACAGAGGAAGAGAGCCTTTGACGAAGAATCTGTCCCGTCTCTGCCGGGCCCCAAAGGCTGTGCCGAAATGGGAAAAGCCTGGCCCACGGAGCCCCTCTGTCACCTAGCAACTAAGACTCAATGCTTATGCTAACGCCGTGCAAATTACGCACATGGATGTATTAAAAAGAGCACGCTGTAAGGATAAAATATTCACTTTGAGCCCAATTATAGTTCATCGCACCCATATCTTTTGTCTAAAACAAAATATTATGTTCAGCTCTTGTAAAATAATATAATTACCAATGTTCCTGTGAGAACTGTCAAAATGAGATAGAAACGTCAACAAAAGTAATGAAATATGTAGTTTTAATTTCAGAATGGGATTTTATAATGACAAACCAGTTTATAAAGAGATCTGTGATTCTGAAGAAAATATATTTAATAATCAGAATATATATGTGTGTGTGTATATATATATATATATATATATATATATATATATATATATATATATATATATATATACACATACACACACACCACACACACACGATATATACATATTACACATACATACACAATCACACAAAAATTAGTTGCCAACTTCTTTTTACAGTTTTGTGGGGCGTTTGGCCCAGTGCATTATGGGATATACAAAGCATGTGCTTTTTCACGGCCTTTGTTCAGGGCCAATCTCCATGGAAACACAGCCACATTTGTCGGCCGCATTCGTGGGGCTGCATGAAACGGGACAGCCTTGTCACGCGGAAATGACGCAACGCGCCTTCAAACGTCGCCTTGGGAGCGTGCAGACCGGGAACTGAGACAACGCCTGAGTTGCTTTAGCGCCGTGCAGCGCTCGTGGTTGTTTGATTTGTGTGCGTAATAAAAAAGTGAGTATTGGTTTGGAAATGAAGGCACAACCCATAGTTGTTCACACAGTTGTGTAAAGTGTTAGCATGTCATGCAAATTGTTAAATAGGGCAGTTTAGGTCATATATTATATAGTTTGTATTTGCATCAAATACTTAAGTGCCTCGAGCCAAGCGCGCAAGCGTATTAGTTATGACTGTGCTTGTTGTTTATTTGTGTATTATAATGTTTATATGTCATTTATATTCTCTCTTTGTTTATATTGCAGAACCACACACACACACACACACACACACACACATTCAATCTGGCAATAAGCCCTAAGACAAGCAACCAATATTGAGTGGAAATATTTAATAAAGATAAAACCCTGGATCATCTCTCCTGGTGCATTCTTACCGGATGCCATCCTGGCGGTCACAACCTGTATATGCCCACATAATTAGCTCTCCCAATAATAAATGGTGATAAACCCGGGATAAGCGTGGCCACCGTGAATTGTATTCAGACCAAAGTCCCCTTCTGCACGATGCAGGTGCTCGGGTTGCCGAGACAGAAGACCGTCGGTTTGGATGCAGGACTTCGTGTCCACCACTGCACAGCAACAAGTCCACAATGCATATGAGCAACAGCAACCATATGCCAGTGTGGAGAGATCAGTGAAGAGAATTGCCAGGGTGACGTCTCTCACACCTCCACAGCCTGCTGACTGGGAGTGAACTACAAGGAGCCAGAGCTGTGGATCCATACGCCAATGAGTATTCCCTGCATTTACCTATAAGTACACAAGTCAGGCACAGGCAGAGCGCCAGCGGCAGAAGAAACATCTGACACTCTAGTGTTGCTACAACAAAGTGCTTGATGATAATCATAGTATGCAAAGACAAATGATGGAAATGCAAAGGCGCCTTGATGCAAGAGTGCTCTCATCCCAATTCTCCACCCCAATGCCAGCCCCTGCTCCACCACAAGTTTTAAGTGCACTTTTGAGCCCGGATCACAGTCAGTTTGTGCTCCCTGCTCCGCCTGCACAAGCTGTTAACTTTATGTTACCTACAGATCCTGAGTACTGGTCACCTCCTCCTCCCCCAGTAACAGATGAGTTTGTTGAAAGACCACTACCACCGCCCCCACAGAGAATGGTGTCTGAACTCACTGAGCTGCTAAGGGACATGAGAACTACTCCACAAGATCAGCCAAGGTATCTTGCAGCTTCACACCATTTCCCCATCTCCTGTGCAGACGACAGAGTATTGCAGGCCCTATGCCCCATCAAGACGTGAGTCAGCACATCAGACCCCTGCCGCCTCCTAAGCGTGAGGTGGTGTATCGCGGCCCCAAGCCCACAATCCTTTCATTCACAAAGGGTGACCCAAGAGATTAACGAAGACTCTGTGACTTACTCTACAGTGAATATACAGAACACCGCAAGGTCTGACCACAGTGCCATCTACAGCCAAGTCCACAGCACTGCACATGACTGAACCCTTGTGAAATACTTATGTGAGGTGTGTTTCTAAGTTGCTAAATTTTGTTTCCGCACAGTTGTGCTGCTGACAGCTTCATGAATTATAATAAAAGCTGAACTTGGCCTTAAAAAAGGGGGGTCCAAACTTTTTTCACTGAGGGCCGCATTTTGAAACTTACGGGGGGCCACAGACAACCCGACAATGAAGAGAATCATTCTAAATTTTGCATTTGACCTAGATTCGATGGGCCTCCACAGCTTTAATAAGACTTGGAACATTAATATTACGTTGGTAAAACATCAAAATGCTTGAATTTGTCCAATTTTACAGTAAAATGTACTACTTTTTGTTGCTTGGCTCGACTTAGCAGGAAGCCGGAGGGCCAACAAAAAATGGTTTTAGGGCCGCTTTTGGCCCCCGGGCCATAGTTTGGACATGCCTGCCTTAAGATGTTTTATTTGCAAAGTAGAACCATCAGTGTGTAAACTGAAACTAAACTCTCAGTTTGTGTCTTGCCGTCCTCGAATCCCAAACAGTCACTGCAACTTAAACTCTTAAAAACCCCACAAAAGAACAAAGCAGTTTGGAATGTTCTCGCAATAATAAAAAGGCCGTTTATAAAACCACCGAGCGTCTTTTGTCATTTAGAATAGAATAAACAACTGCATTTGAAATCTAAATGCACAGGATTAATGAAATGAGACAAATGCAGCTCAGAGAAGAAGAGGAACATTTAGGTGTGAAAATAGGTGTGAAACCGACGTGATGCGCGGCAGGATGAGTTTAGAATAAAACACCACAAACAGAGGAAGAGAACCGGACATAAACGTTCAGAAAGACTCAGATGAAGCAGACCAAACTAAACATGACTTCAATGTGCTCTTATTTCTTGGTTTTAGCCTTTGTGCATCAGTTTGAAGGTAAGACTTTGTTTTTGTTCCAGTTTCTATCGTTTTCTTCAAGAGGCACGAAACAGCAAATGTATTTTAAAATCTGATCAGAGATGGTCGAGAAGCCAGCAGTCGTACTTAAGGCAGAGCAGGTGACTTTATAACCAAGAAATACATGTTTTTATCCTTTTACTGCACTAAAACTCTATAAAACTGTATAAGAATTCTGTTACACTGGACAATATATTACTTAAGGAGGAGGAAACGTATGAAGCCTGAAAACTTGTCTTGACTCAACTCAATATAACTGGCCATCTCTGTATCTGAATCTGTTCTTATAAAATGTGCAATAAATCTTGAGTTCGCAAAAAAAAAGGATCTTGTTTCTGAATATTGTTGAACAAATGACGAGTGACGAGGGTTAAACGCTTGAGATTGTGAAGGACAGAATATATATGAACTAAAACTGTCATAATAAAAATAAAATAAGTGACTTCTGTTCAAACCGCGCTCCAGGTTTACTCCGAGTCAAGAGCTTTTTATTTGTTTAGGTCACATGACGACTCAAATACTAACGGTGAAGAACTGTTCAATTGTGATGTTTCTTCTGTAAATAACGTGATATTGTGACATTCCTCGTGACTTTTGAAAAACTGATTCGATCAGGAGAAAATCAACAGTTAAGTTCAATTCCACTTGTTTGTTTTGTAGGAGTCGAAGCAGAATCTTATATCATCAGAGCTGGTGAAGACGCCACTTTGACCTGTCCAGATGCAGTGAGTCATGGTCCAGAATGTTCTGAGATCAGCTGGATTCACCAGAGAGAAGATCCACAAGCTGTAGACAGAGTAAGAAGAGGAAGTGTTGTAAAGGAGAGTCGCGGCTCCTCCAGAGTGAGTTTGGCCCCAAACTGTTCTCTGAACATTCACAACGTCACTGAAGAAGACACAGGGAGATACGACTGCCGTCTGTCTGATCCGTCTGATCCAGGCATCTTGCTCACATTCGTTTCCCTGGAGACCATCAGAGGTAAGTCACATATCTCCAGTGTGAAAACGTATCAAATCAGACTTTATTTAAAAGGCAGTGGAATCATATTTTATTGCACTTTTATTGAACATATTGCCATACGATGGTGTTGGACTGTGTTGGTGCCACTGCGGCGTCGTGGGCGCGAGCCCCGCCCACTCCCTCCCCCTTTCACACTGTCCTATCAAATAAAGCCTTGGGCCAGAAAAAAGGAAGAGAAAATACTGTTTTTGTAAATCTCTATCTTTTATGAATGGGTTTCGTGGTGAAGAACATTTTGAATCATTGCTGTCGAAAAGAACAATCCAAACACAATATTCATTCATCTTTCCTCAGGGCCAAACTATAAGTGACCTAAGCAGCCGCGTAGGGCCCCGGGGCCTTAAAGGGCCCAGAGGCCTTAAAGGGCCCAGAGGCCTTAAAGCAGTGGTCACCAAACTACGGCCCGCGGGCCGGATACGGCCCGTCAGCACATTTGGCCCGGCCCTCTGAACAATACCAGAGACGCTATCGGATTTTTTTCCTATTTGGCCTCCAGAAAAAAAAATCCTAGGCCCGGCCCTGTCAAAGAGAGAAAGGTTAGGTAAGAGAAAAATTGATTCAGAATGCAGGGTATTTAACCTGCAGTGGACAAACGATTATTTTTTTGTTCAATGCAAAGAAAAGGCTGTTTGTCTCATCTGTCAAGAGACGGTGGCGGTATTCAAAGAATACAATCTTCGCCGACACTATGAATCCCGTCACAAAGACAAGTACGATAGCTTGCAAGGCCGAATACGAGCAGACAAACTCTCAAAGCTAAAAAGTGGACTACTATCTCAGCAGAATACATTTGCTCAGGCCAAGCTCAGCTGAACCAGGCATCCGTTCGGGCCAGCTTTCGGGTTGCTAAACTGATAGCAAGCAGCGGTAAGCCTTTCACTGACGGAGAGTTTGTTAAGAAATGTATGGATGCTGTCGCGGAGGAGGTGTGTCCCGAGAAGAAAGATGCATTTAATGCCGTAAGTCTGTCGGCGAGTACAATCACCAGACGCGTTGAAGAAATCGGGAGTAATGTATATGCCCAGCTGCAGCAGAAGACGAAAGAATTTGACTTTTTTTCATTAGCACTGGATGAGAGCACAGACGTGCAAGACACAGCGCAACTGCTCATTTTTATTCGTGGAGTTAGCGCAAACTTTGAGATATGCGAGGAGCTGGCAGCCCTCCAAAGTCTCAAAGGGACTACAACGGGAGAGGATATTTTTGACAAAGTGTGCCAAACCATGGAGAAGTTGGACCTGGACTGGTCAAAACTAGCTAGCATCACGACTGACGGGGCTCCTTGCATGGTGGGCGAAACTCGCGGTCTAATAGGACGCATGAACCGGGAGTTGGAAAAAAGGGGTCTCACCGCCCCGCTACGAGTCCACTGCCTAATTCACCAGCAAGCACTGTGCTGCAAAGTGTTGACGTGGGATTCTGTAATGAAGGTTGTGGTGTCGTGCATAAACTTCATCAGAGCAAAGGGACTTAAACACAGGCAGTTCCAAGAATTCCTGTCTGAACTGGAGTCTAAGCACGGAGATGTGCTGCACTACACAGAGGTCCGATGGCTGAGCCGGGGCAGAGTTTTGAGGCGTTTTTACGAGCTGCTACCCGAAATTAACGCATTTCTTCATTTAAAAGACAAAACGGTCCCAGAGCTGATCGACCCAGAATGGAAATGGCACCTCGCATTTCTAACAGACGTGACAGAAATACTTAACAGCCTTAACTTGCAGCTACAAGGCAAGGGGAAACTCATTTGCGACATGTATTCACACATAAAAGCATTTGAGGTGAAATTAGCGCTGCTTTTGGAACAAGTGAAAAAGCGCAACTTCGTCCATCTTCCTGCTACCCAAAACCTGTCGACAGAGAACCCAGCGGTCCCGTTCCCAGCTGAAAAGTGCGTGGAAGCACTGGAAATGCTGAAGGCGGAGTTCGGTGTGCGATTCAGTGAACTACATGTTCATGCAAAAGAAATCCGTCTTTTTCAGAACCCCTTTGTTGCCGACATTGATGAAGCCCAGCCTTCATATCAGTTTGAGTTGGCCGAGTTACAGAACTGTGATGTTCTGAAAGACGCATTCAAGCCCAACAGTCTCATTGACTTCTATGCCGCCCTCCCAAACGACACATATCCAAACATCAAAAAACACGCAATGAAAATGTCCACAGTTTTTGGCAGCACGTATATCTGCGAGAAAACCTTTTCTCGCATGAAACTGCTGAAAACCCCGATGAGATCAAGATTGACAGATGAACATTTGCATCAGTGCTTGAGACTGGCTGTAACTAGAATGGAACCTGATATTCAACTTCTCACCAGCCAGATGCAGGCCCACAGTTCACACTGATGAACTGACGTAAGCTCACTTTTCTGACTTGAATGAGTCATTCTGAGCATAAACAAATATAATCATAATAAAATCTACTGGGATAAAATCCATCTTTACAACCATACTGGTAGTGAAATGTATTGTGCTGTGTAGGTGCTGTATCACTTAGTTCAGTTTCTCAACCTGCTTCCTTTGTGGTTTTCACAGGGAAGTTGATGAGAGAGCGCTGCAAACAGCGGTGTCTACAAGCCTACTGGAACCTACGAAAGGATTATAAGGAAGGAACACAAGAACTTTAAGAGACTGCTCATATGTGTCAGAGAGATTCTGCTCTGACAACTGAGCTGAACGTTTATCTGTTAAGATTGTGCATGGCACAACAGAAAGTTAATGTTCCATCGCTTGTTTTTCTATGAAGAACCCAGAGAGAGTTATTTAGTTATTATTTATTTCATTAATAGTGTTATCATTTGTTTCCTGACTTTTTTTCTGGAAAGAACCTGGAAAGGGTTATTTGGTTATGTGTGGCTTTCTGGAAAACAACACATTTTTTAAGCTCCCCTACGATTGTCACACTTTTTCTGTTACAAACTGACACCGGCCCCCCATCAGAGAAGGGAAAAAGTTATGTGGCCCTCACAGGAAAAAGTTTGGGGACCCCTGCCTTAAAAGGACCCCGAAGCCTTAAAGGTCCCCGAGGCCTTAAATGGGCCCCGAAGCCTTAAAGGGCCCCGAAGCCTTAAAGGGCCCCGAGGCCTTAAAAGGGCACCGAGGCCCTTAAAAGGGCCGAGGGCTTAAAAGGCCCCGAAGCCTTAAGGCCCCAGGGCATTAAAAGGGCCCCGAGGCCTTAAAAGGGCCCGAAGCCTTTAAAGGGCCCCGAGGGCCTTAAAAGGCCAGAGGCACTTAAAGGGCCCCGAAAGCCCTTAAAGGGCCCGAAAGCCTTTAAAGGGCCCCGAAGCGCTAAAGAGGACCCGAAGCCTTAAAGCGGCCCCGAAGCTTAAAAGGCTTAAAGGCCCCGAGCCTTAAAGGCCCCGCCGAGTTATTAAAGGACCCCCCGAGTTATTAAAGGACCCTGAGCCCTTAAAAGGACCCCGATGCCTTAAAAGGACCCGAAGCCTTAAAGGTCCCCGAGGCCTTAAATGGGCCCCGAAGCCTTAAGGGCCCCGAAGCCTTAAAGGGCCCCGAGGCCTTAAAGGGGCCCGAGGCCTTAAAAGCGGCCGAGGGTTTAAAAGGGCCCCGAAGCCTTAAAGGCCCCAGTGGCATTAAAAGGGGCCCGAGGCCTTAAAGGGCCGAAGCCTTAGGGCCCGAGGCCTTAAAGGGCCCCTTAAAGGGCCCCGAGCCATTAAAAGTGCCCAGGAGGCTTAAAGGGCCTGCCAAGGCCCGAAGCCTTAAAGGGCCCCGAAGCCTTAAAAGGGACCACTTAAGGCCGAAGCCTTAAAAGGGCCCGAAGGCTTAAAGGCCGAGGCTTAAAGGGCCCCCCCGAGTTATTAAAGGACACCCCGCGAGTTATTTAACAGGACCTGAGCCCTTAAACGGACCCGATGGCTCCTTAAAAGGACCCCGAAGCCTTAAAGGTCCCCGAGGCCTTAAATGGGCCCCGAAGCTTAAGGGCCCGAAGCTTAAAGGCCCCGAGGTCTTAAAGGGCCCGAGGCCTTAAAAGGGCCGAGGCCTTAAAAGAGGGCCCCGAAGCCTTAAAGGGCCAGGGCATTATAAAGGGCCGAGGCCTTAGGGCCTTAAGCAGGCTAAAGGCCCCAGTAGGCATTAAAGGGCCCGACTAAAGCAGGCCTTAAAAGGGCCCGAAGGCATTAAAGGGTCGCCTAAGGCAAGCCTTAAAGGGCCCCGAAGCCTTAAAGGGCCCCGAAGCCTTGGCCAACCTAGGACCCGAAGCCTTAAAAGGGCCCCGAAGGCTTAAAGGCCCCGAGGCTTTAAAGCGGCCCACCGAGTTATAATAAGGACCCCCCGAGTTATTAAAGACCCTGAAGCCTTAAAAGGACCCCGATGCCTTTAAAAAGGACCCCGAAGCCTTAAAGGTCCCCGAGCCTTAAAATGGGCCCCGAGGCCTTTTAAAGGGACCCGAAGCCTTAAAAGGCCCGAAAGCCTTAAAAGGGCCCCGAAAGCCTTAAAGGGCCCCGAGGCTTAAAAGCGCCCAGAGGCCATTTAAAGCGGCCCCGAAAGCCTTAAAGGGCCTCGAGGCTTAAAAACCCGAAGCCTTTAAAAGGGACCCGAAGCTTAAAAGGGCCCCGAAGGCCTTAAAGGGCCCCGAAGCCTTAAAGGGACTTGAAGCCTTAAAAGGGCCCCGAAGCTTTAAAGGGGCCCCGAAGGGCTTAAAAGGCCCCGAGGCTTTAAAGGGCCCCCCCGAGTTATTAAAAGGACCCTGAGCCCTTAAAAGGAAACCCCGATGCCATTAAAAGCGACCCCGAAGCGCCTTAAAGGTCCCGCAGGCCTTTAAGGGGACCCGAGCCTTTTAAAAGAGACCCCGAAGGCCTTAAAAGGGCCCGAAGCCTTAAAGGGCCCCGAAGCCTTAAAGGGGCCCCCGAAGCCTTAAAAGCCGGCCCCGAAGCCTAAAGGGCCCTGAAACCTTAAAGGGCCCCGGAGCCTTAAAAGGCCCCGGAGCCCTTAAATGGGCCCCGAAAGCCTTAAAGGGCCCCGAAAGGCCTTAAAGAAACCCCGAAGCCCTTTAATAAGGGCCCCGAAGCCCTTAAAAGGCCCGAGCCTTAAAAGGGCCCCGAAGCTTAAAGGGACCCGAAGACCTTAAAAGGGCCCCAAAGCCTTAAAGGGCCCCGAAGCCTTTAAAGGGCCCCGAAGGCTTAAAAGGCCCCGAGGCCCTAAAGGGCCCCCCGAGTTATTAAAGGACCCCCCGAGTTATTAAAGGACGAGTTATAAAAGCGACCTGAGCCCTTAAAGGACCCCATGCCTTAAAAGACCCCGAAGCCTTAAAGGTCCCCGGGCCCTTTAAATGGGCCCCGAAGGCCCTTAAAGGCCGGCCCCTTACTAAAGGGCGCCGCGAGAGAGGCACTAATAAAGGGCCCGAGCCTTAAAGGGCCCGAAGCTTAAAAGGCCCCGAAAGCCTTTAAAAGGGCCCGAAGCCTTAAAGGGCCCCGAAGCCTTAAAGGGCCCGAAAGCCTTAAAGGGACCCGAAGCCTTAAAAAGAAGCCCCGACGCCTTTAAAGGCCCCGAAGCCTTTAAAGGACCAAAGGGCCCCCCGAGTTATTAAAGGACCCTGAGCCCTTAAAAGGACCCCGATGCCTTAAAAGGACCCCGAAGCCTTAAAGGTCCCCGAGGCCTTAAATGGGCCCCGAGGCCTTTAAGGGCCCCGAGGCCTTAAAGGGCCCCGAGGCCTTAAAAGGGCCCCGAAGCCTTAAAGGGCCCCGAAGCCTTAAAAGGGCCCCATGGCCTTAAAAGGACCCCCGAGGCCTTAAAACAACACCCAGGCCTTAAAAGGGCCCCGAGGCCTTAAAGGGCCCCCCGAGTTATTAAAGGGCCCCGAGGCCTTAAAGGGCCCAGAGGGACCTGAGGCCTTAAAAGGGCCCCAAAGACTTAAAAGGGCCCAGAGGCCATAAAAGGGCCCAGAGGCCTAAAAGGGCATGTGACAGAGCGGGTCCGTCCCTAAGTGCACTGTACCAGGGAGAGCACGTGAAGACGCGCGCGCCCGTTTCCCAGATGCACAAATGCACATTTAAACAGTTCACCATATTCTCTCCAGCGCGTTTTGCCGTGACCAAGGGCGCTAAATCTGCTGTTACACTTACCTGCGTCTCTCCTCCCGTGGTGCGTTTTGGCAAACCCGGACAGATCCGTGTTGGGGTTTAAATGCCTCAGTCTCGCGGGTTTCAGTGGTCATGTGAGCCACAAATCATTTACATATACAATTATCTCTGTTTTGGCCATATTCGAGGTTGTTTATTTAGTTTGATGATTTTCTGTGGTAACTATTATATTTTTGAATCTGTTTGACTGTGAAAAGTTAGCCATTTAGCAGTAGAAATTATGTAAATAATATTTCATAAGTCTGATATGTAATGTGGGAGGGGCAAACGGGGGTATGAAGGAGAGAGCTTCAGCTCTGCCTTCAGTCTCATCCGGGTTACAGTGGGGTAACGACACGACAACACTCTGCTTTAGTTAGTGTTTAAAATGAAACTAAACACAATGAAGTCACACTTGTTCTTTCCTCTCCAGCGGCTGGTCTCTACAGAGAGGAGCCGGTCCACATTGGCTGCCGGACCAGACCAGACACAGGCAAAACAGATGCAATGAAAAGGAAGTAACAGGACAATTCTTTTGAAACCAAGTTCAGATATCTGGTGAGTCTTTGCTGGCATAAACATGAACATTCTTGCTCTGTTTTAAGGTGTAAAATCAAGATGAATGTAACATACTGAAAAAGTTAAATTTTGCATAACTTATGGATGTCGGTGTAATCCCTCATTCGTCCAGCGTTCCATTGTAGAAAAAGATTCTGTAGAAAAACGAGTCCAGATGATCTTTTTCTACAATAACTTATGGTTGTTGCCGTTATGTTTCCATTGAATACCATTGCGTGCCAAATTATTATATAATTCTTAAAATTAAGAAATGCATTAGTAACATTCATTCATTCATTTTGTACCGCTTGTAGGGGTGACTGGAGGGTGACTGGAGGGTGACTGGAGGGTGACTGGAGGGTGACTGGAGGGTGAGGGTGACTGGAGGGTGACTGGAGGGTGACTGGAGGGTGACTGGAGGGTGACTGGAGGGTGACTGAGGGTGACGAGGTGACGAGGGTGACGGAGGGTGACTGGAGCCTATCCCAGTGCCTTTTGCCTTAGGTGGGGTACACCCTGGACAGTGGCCAACTCGTCGCAAAGAGGTTAAATATAAAGGCTGTTCTGTGACGTTACTCCAAATGCAAAATTACTTTTATCTGGGGTTGTGTTGGTCTGTCAGGGTTTCCTCAAAGAAATACCTGTTGGCCAAGAAGGCCCAGCAGAGGATGTACTTCCTGCAGCAGCTGAGGAAAGCCAAGCTCCAGTGCAGATGATGGTGCAGTTCTACGGCCATCATTGAGTCCATCCTCACCTCCTCCATCACCGTGTGGTACGCTGGAGCCACAGCCAGGGACAAACAGAGAACTACAGCACCGCTCTGCTGGAGCCACAGCCAGGGACAAAACAGAGACTACAGCAGCCTCTGCTGGAGCCACAGCCAGGGACAAACAGAGACTACAGCACCCTCTGCTGGAGCCACAGCCAGGGACAAACAGAGACTACAGCAGCCTCTGCTGGAGCCACAGCCAGGGACAAACAGAGACTACAGCACCCTGCTGGAGCCACTGCCAGGGACAAACAGAGACTACAGCACCCTCTGCTGGAGCCACAGCCAGGGACAAACAGAGACTACAGCACCCTCTGCTGGAGCCACAGCACTGCTGATTATGCATATTTTTTCTGACCATACTGTAAAGTTAGTGTATTTAGTAAGTCCTAGTATTTAGTGGAAGAGTATTTTATTCTGTAACTTTATTTTTTATGCATGCTTTATTTGATCCTAGTTGATATTTTTACTCATTGTTTCTTGGAGTCTTATCGCTGAAGCAAGTTCCCAGTTTGTGATTTTTGTTCACTGACCATGGCAATAAATAAATAAATCTTATTCTGAAAGTTTCAGTTTTATGCAGCTAAAGTGAGGCGGGCCTTAACTCTGTATGCTAAAATGTATGTATTATGCTGAAGTTGATGTGTCATTCTGGGTTGCAAACGGTTTGGTAAACAAACAGTAAAAAAAAAAACATTTTAGGTTGTGTATCAAACATATTTATTGACAGACCTCCAAAAATATGCAGTCTATAGTTTCTGTAGAAGAACGAGGTTACAAAAATATGAAGTTCTGCACTTTAGAAATCAACCAAACCAGGATCTGTAAATGACACTGAAAAATGACCAAATGTGACAGAAAACCTTAAAAAACAGTCAATGTTCTGAACGTGACGCAAACTACAGCAGAGTTTTTCAGTATAAATCTTGTACAGAAGACATTTGTTTTAGTCCCGTCGAAATAAGAATAAAACACAGAAGTTGGATACAAAAGAGGTAGCTAAACTCTGAGTAATACAAAATAAAGGTCACTATTAAAACAACAGAAACATGACGGGAGCTCAACGTTAGTACTGTCAAGAATACAATATGTTAAGTACAGTCACTCACAAAATAACACGCTGCCGACTCGAGTTTGCAGAGAAAATGAAGTCAGTTAAAAGGATTATATATGTAAAAATCCCAGAAGAGCCAGATAAAGAGCATTAGCAACGTAGGGTTTGCTCTGTTTTTAGAGTAAATATTCATTTGAAAGGACTTTTTTCTGCTCCAAACGTTCAAACAATTACGAATGTCACGATTTTGACCTTTAGAGTTACGATTATTGCGAGAAAAAAAACATCACGATTTCACGATTTCTGAGATCACGACCAAATAACAGTGAAATTCAGTTTCTTTCATTCCCGTTGTCTAACAAGTTACTATTTGTCAAGTTTGTGACCAGCATTATGAAATATGAATTTCTGAATGACAAAATAAAGTTAAACATGACAAAAAAAAAGTCAAATAAAAAACACTTTTGGGCCATAAATTGACTTAAAAAGACAACATTTTGCTTTCGAAAATGTTCAGGATTATGTTTAGTTCTTATGATTATATTGTGAACTGAATAATCATTGGGGCTGTAGGTCTTTAGTCGATTAATCGGTCGATGGAGTCTTAATCCTTTCATCTAGATAAGGATTTAAATGGTGAAAATGAGAAAGTATGCTGTAAATTAGCTGATTTTTTTTGTATTTTTTGGGGGTATTTCAATGTAAAAAAAGACAGTTTAAACTCACGAGTCACAAAATTACTGTGTTTCCACATAAATACGTCCTTTTTTCTGCATTAATTGTTGTTTTTTTGCATGAGTACCGATGCAGTTGTAGTTTTTACTGCAGTTTGGGTCACATACATAAAGATACTTGGCCCTAATAATCATTATAATCGATTAACCAAACGACCCACCGACTGCCAACCCCTGGAATATTGTGAAACCGTCTTAAACCGACAGGATGTGACAAACTTAAAACAACAGCAGCATTTGTTCTTTTCCATCTAAATACAGGATTTTACCCTTTTTTTCATTCTGTTCATTATAATTTCACTTTTGAGATAGTCGGCCTCTCGGCTTCCGCACGATAAACACATGTCAATAAAAACAAATAAATAAAATTACTTTAGCTAAGAACGGTTTTACTAAAAGAAGCGCAATGTCGTTTTTTCTCCATCCATCAGCTCGTTACACTGCAAATACATCTACACGAGGTAAAATGACTTCAATTCAGAATCTGTCTCGTCTTCCACAATTGTCCCTTTTGAAAAATAAAGCGAGCTGCGGGGGAACGTCACTGAAAACATGTTAATCACTTTACAAATGACATAAGCAACCAATTCAAGTGTAGAGACTCCCCCCGTCGTTTTAATACCGCTTATTCCAGTTTGAGGCCGAAATTAGCATTAGCATCGACACTTATTCCAGTCTGTGGCCCGAAATTAGCATTAGCACGATACTTATTTCAGTCTGTGGCCGAAATTAGCATTAGCACGATACTTATTTCAGTTTGAGACCGAAATTAGCATTAGCATCGACACTTATTCCAGTCTGTGGCCCTAAATTAGCATTAGCATCAACACTTATTCCAGTCTGTGGCCCTAAATTAGCATTAGCATCAACACTTATTCCAGTCTGTGGCCCGAAATTAGCATTAGCACCGATACTTATTTCAGTTTGTGGCCGAAATTAGCATTAGCACCAATACAGTCGGCATTTGAGGAGGACAGGAGCTCACAACTACAAGAGCAAACGCCAACTTTAGTTTTATCACGCCAAATCCAGATATGAACACATGAAGGACAAAGTGATCCAACGGCCCAAATTTGTATAGTTAGCCCTTTGTACAACGCTCAAAGATAGTGCGCGGGCTAAAAACACTTTTTAAATTTTCTTTTTTTTTTTACCATTTATGGTTGTAAACATAAAACAAAAGTAAAACAGAATGCTAACGTTAGCTGCGGGCTAAATGCCACCGAGATGCTAGCGCTGGTATTTTTTCATCTACAGAATAACCCGTTAACAACTTCCAATAAGACTCGGATGTGACTCGACAAACGAGTTTAAAATAGACTTAATTCACCCGGAAATATATTAGAAGAGTGAAAAAGCTGCGTTTCTTATTGAATCAAGAGTTTTCCCCACGGCAGACCACGCCCATAAGACAAACCCAACTCCTCGTGTGTAAAGTCTTTAACGTGTCGTCAGTGACATTCACCTCAGTAACAAATCAATATGTCTTGATTTTAGCGAGACATGGGGAAAATAAAACAAGAGCGGAAGTGTCACTAACTGTGAGCTAGCGCTAGCCTAGCGCGGTCTGATTTTAATAATGACACGTTTTGCTTTACAAATGAAGTCAAAACTGCTCAAATAAAAGCCCATTATTCTGATTCAAAGCCATTTTAACAAGCGCATTTCTCTTTTTCCCCAGAATCTCAGTAGTTTCGGATGCTGAAAAACCCCACGCTGGTCGGCGACTCCTTCACCGTCACCGTCACCAGATTGGCCGTGACGTCGGTGACGAAAACGTGCTCGATCAGACTTCTGGGGGGCTTCCAGTCGTTGGTCGCCACGATCTGAGCTCCAAAATCCGTGTCGGACTCTGACGTGCTCCCCTCTTCGCCGGCGCTCAACTCGTTCACCTTTTTGCCGTCTTTCGAAACCTCGCTGTTGGCTTTGTGCACGGCGTTTCTCGAGGTCTTGATCTCCGCCAGCTCTTTCGCCTTCTCCTTGCGATTTTGCAGCGGTGTTCCGGGACTTTTGGGCGACATATAATCTTGATGTTGAGGTTTCCGAACGGGCGTGGTCGCACTTTTGAGCCCTGACGTTTGCATAACTCCGTTCACGTGCATATCTTTCGTTTTAGCGTTTTGGAGATTGAGCAGTTGCTGGCCCGAACTATGGCCGCCGTTTTTGGAGGACAGAGCGGTTACGGCTTTCGCATTGGGTGTCCTTTGCATGCTCGCGATGCTAGTTTGCGGTTTCTTTGCGACGTTGGGCGGACTTAGCGTGTGCTGCGTCGTCCCTTGATGCTTCGTCGTGTTCAAATTCAACGCAGCGACTCCTTTCGACTTGATAGCCGCCGGCGTTTTCAAATCCAGACTGCTAGCGCCTGCCCCGCTTAGCTTAGCATCGCTTTTGCTTTGGTTAGCTTTGTTAGCCGCTAGGTTGCTCTGCGTTGGCCCGGATTTGCCGCCACTTTGAGCGACCGGGCTCCTGCTTAAACTGCTGATGTTGCGGTGAAAACCCATGAACGTGAAGCTGGCGGGGTGAACGGGCTTCTTGATCGCGCCCGGTACGTCCAACTCCTTGAGCGGCCGTTTCGCCTTGTTGTGGTACTCCTTGAGCTCGGGCGGCATCGGTTTGCGCCCGCGTTTCCTGGGCGGCTCCGGTTTGGCCATGACGATCTGGGCCTTCTTTTGCGGGACCGGGTGCAGGGTCCGGATCGCCGGCGGTTGCTGGTTCAGATCCGGGTCGTCCTCGTCTTCAGAGGAGGAAGAGGAGCAGCACGAGGAGGAGGAGTCCGAGGAGGAGGAAGAACCGGAGCCGGACGAGCTGCTGGACTTAAGAGGTTCTGGAAGGTTATCCTGAAATGACAAAGACAAATTGTGACGTGGCGTTTGCCTTTGACACAAAACCGGTTTAAACTGCCGGATCTCAGATTTGTGGACCTGGTTTATGGTTCAGATCTGTTGTTCCACGCGGGGAAAAAAAACTGGCAGTATAAATAATCACAACTTCAGAAAAAAAAAAGAACAAAAAAAGAACAAAACCTTCAGCCAGTGGCACTAAAACTCCATCTTTAAAAACGCACTCACAAGTATTTTTCGCGGCCGTCCTCTGGGTCTCTTGCCTCGGTTCCTCAACTGCAGCTCCTTCTCCTGCTCCCTGAAAAAACAACTTCCATTTTAGACCATATTTTCAGATGGTTCTCGTTGATAAAAAGAAGAATATAACGGCATTTGAAGCAATGAAAACAAAACAAACTAAAACGGAGCACATTTTCAGCTCGCACGTGCCGCGTTTGATCCGGACAGAACGGACTCACTTCTTGTTGAACGCCGCCAGGAGTCGAGGGTCCAGGATGTTCTCCTGAGGCTCCCAGCTGTTGTGTCTGAAAGCGGAAACAGAAGAACGACCGTTACGACTTCCACGCGCGGAGGAAACGGCGCGAGAGAAGCAGAGACAAAAACCGCTTTCACATCGGGCTGGTGTTGCACGAGACTGCAAACCGCCACGCACTTTCAATATTTCACTGACGTCAGATCGAATTGCGATTGGTTTCGAGTCTTTACGACACGAAATAAGCCACAATTTGGAATTTGCAGGATAGAAATGTCACTTAGTTTGCTTCTCTCATGTGAAGGATGGCATAAGTACCATTTCCTAGCCTCGAAATTATGTTTGAGTGTCACAAAATACATGATTAGGGGTAATTTATCTGTAGATAAAAAAACGATCGTGCGGTCAACATGTAGTATTTGTTCAGTAAAAACCTAAAACATCTGTATTCTGACTCTATCACGTGTCGAAACTAAACTGTAAAACACACACACTTGAACAGCACATGCGACCTCCAGATCTAAAACACAAATCTAGGGCCTTTGAAACGAGAGTGTTTTCGTGAGGCTCAGAGAAAGGGTTGAGAAGAGGAGCTCGTAAACAGAACGGCATGAAACGAGTGTGACTGAAGATGAACACAACGCTGGGGGTGTTTTTGATGACGAACAAAGTTGGAACACGGTTAAAAAGCAAAAAAAGAAAATATTTCAAACTCGATTTCGACACTAAAGAAATATACGCGATTCTTGAAATTTAGACACCACAAACATACGGTAATTAATAATGCTCTTTTTCAGCTAAAGGTTTTAGACAATGTCAAAAAAAATAATAGTTTGAGACCATTTTCTTTATTAAAATTTGGTACGTCGTCTCATACTTGTTCTGATAATGCGCAACATCAATTTTAATCTTTGCAATATTCTAAAATATTGACTCTTATTGGTGTCTGATTTTTGAACCTTTATTCATACATAACATTCTCATTTGTTGGCCAATCTTTAAAAACAGCTATTTCGATATGATTTTGTAGGTAATATGTGACAATTGTGAGGGAAAAAACGTCACGATTGAACGATTATTGGAACAAAACAGCAGTGAAATCTTTCATTTTGGTGTGACACGTGACCAGTTTTACAAAATGAAGTTAAATACGACAAAAACAGCCAGATAAAATAAAGTTAAGACACATTTATTTGTTGGACGATATTTAGAACAAAATACACTTAATGTTGCTTCTAAAATGGTCACAATGATTATTTTTTGGGGTTCTTACGACTGTATTATGACCCGAATAATCACAATTATCGATTAACCCGATCATCTTGACATCTCCGTTTGCAGATAATACACCCCCCCTCGAGCCCCTCCCACTTCCAGCTCAAATTACGATTCATGTATGTAGAGTTTCCCCTCTCCACCTTAAACATCTGCCCCTCTCCGAGCGCCGCATTGTACCCGCGTAATCCCGCTTCAATGCCGGGGCCAAGCGCTGGTGCCGGGGCCGTCCTTTGTGCGAGCGGGGGGCCCGTCCTTTGTGCGAGCGGGGGTCCCATTCAGGGGTCATTTATCCGCGCGGCCGCCTCGGAGCTCCCCACACGCCGGGAGCCGTTCCCCGTCGACGCCTACAGCTGCAGCCGCGCCTTTGTTTTGGTAATGAGTTTGATTAAGAGTGAAAGGAGTGGCGCGGTCACCGTTTGGGCCAGGGGAAACGCGCCGCGCGGTCCAGGAGGCTCCCACCGTTTGGCCGCGGCGAGGAAACCGACTGATTTACAAGTCGACGAGTCAAACGGTCATTTCTGTTGTACACCGAGACCTTGAAGACATTGTAAACTAAATGAAAAAAGTTAAAATGTGGAGACTGAAGACTTTGAGAAAGTTTACAAACATAGTGTTTTATTGATCAAAATCAGTCTTTTTTTCACATTTCGGTTGAATAATGCCACCGTCTGTGTTATAACATCGTCTTTTCTTGTGTTTTAGAGTCTGTGTGGTCCAGATAACAATGATCAGAACACGACTGCGGTTATTTTTACAGTCGGCTAGTCAATATTAGTCAGTTAATTGTTGCAGTGTTGTTAATTAAACAGACCATTTGGACAGTCACTACTGATCATATTAAAATAAGCTGGAAAGAAAGGGTCATTTTGTTTTGACTGATGAAGAATGGGAAGCTACATGTTCACCGCAGCGGAGGAACACAAAAATCACATGTTTGGAGGGAATCGTGTTGGAAAAGTGTGACGCTTTTCTTCATAACTCCAGGTCAAAGTGCTCATTATTCACAAGGAAATGCAAACTGTTGGAGAAACTGTGGCACCAGGAGACAAAACCACTGTCACGTGTTCTGGGACTGAAATGAACGAAGCGATACAGACTGTTTTTTTGTTTTGTTTACACTTTTTACACCATTCCATTTGATTTCGGAACTACGTAATTGGGCCTCAAAACTCCTGCCATGGACACAATAAATGGATACCTTCGGAACGCACTCCTGCTCAAAATTATTAATAAAACAAATCGTGCAATTATTGGAAAAGCTTCACTGTAGGCTTTTTGTCACTTAAAACATAACTGAATTCATTGTTAACACTTTATAATAACTAAACTTATAAAGCAAAAACAAAGCCTTGATTAAGTTTGTCAGACTTAGTAAATACTTAATACTCTAACACCTTAATGAAGTAGTTACTGAGCCTGAATCATGCTTAATAAACTATGTGTTCATTGTTCATTAAGTCTTTGTTGAGGCTTTTATCGTGTACTTAATATAAACTGTAAATAAATAAATGTATTTATCATCGTTAATTTATCTTCAACTATTTATTTACTTCAACTCAAACTTGTCTTTCGAGCGGCAAAACGCATGGTAATGTAATCGAACTCAAGAAGACATCAACTATTTAACAATTCCCTTTGCAAATAACTAAATATTCCGTGTATTTACGTATTGTATAAACGTCTAACTGATTTACGAGAGCCGAACCGTGTACTTTAGACCTCTACAGACGCGTTCTAAACTTCTGCCGGGCGTTCGTGCTCCTGGATCTGAGACTCCCGCGATTAAAACGCCGTCGCAAATCGAATCGCGGCCGCAAAAGCGTGTCACAGTCGGACGGTTTGCCAAAATCGCGGGGCCCCGTTTGATTTAGGTGGGGGTTTTTTTTAAGTGAACGTCTGAGTGTTCAAGGTCGTGCTCTCATTCCTGTCACGTTCCAGAAGATTTACAGTGTTTAATAATGTGTACTTCCCTTTGCCTTTTAAACGAGCTGCTAAAAATATGTAATTAAGAAATAAGAGCTTGTCATTTAATATACTGTAGATTTATTGACTTAAACCAAGATTATGTCAAGATTTTTGGTCAGTTTGCTTTCTCAACATACAGGCTTTCATGTGAGAACAACAAAACCGTCCAATCAGCTCCTAAAGATGTTTAATTATTTCATTTAATCCACTTCATCCATAGATATCTCTGGGACTTTGTGAATTCAATGGCAGTTTTCTTTAAGTGTATTTTTCTCCCACGGAAACCTAAAGATCGGCCTTAAAGCAGCTCCTACAAACACCAAAACTTCACAATCTTGGACGCAACAAGGTTCTGACAGAACGTACCGAAGGATTTGTTCACATCTGATTCAGAACCTGATTTATGAAAGTTTTAAGACTAATAAATTAGGCGAAATTTGACTTTTTCGGCCACTTTTCAGTCAGATTTACAGTAGTTTACTCAAAAACAAAATAATATTATTATTCAGACTTAAATGTCTCAAATAATGTGACATATTGGACATTTTTACACAGAAAATGCCTTAAATTTCATATGGAAACACGACGAAAAACGTGTAATTTTTTTTGATTTCTTACATTTATGTGAGTAAATGAAGTTTACAACTGTTATATTTAAATGTGAGATTTCCCCTGTTCGCCTGCAACGTCTCGTCGAATCGACTCATTTCGGAGTCAGTTTGCTGGAGGTTTTTGAAGAACAGTTTAGTCTGACTTTTTCGGTTTACGAGCTGCAATAAAAACGGCCGCAATCAGTCCACTGGTCCCTCCTGACCACAGTCGCACAGTTCTGACCACACGGGGTCTTTGGGGGGACGTGACAGAAGAGAAAGAATCCTTTTGCGTTCAGACTTTTTGTTGGCACAGCCCCACAGTGCGCATGCGGCTCTCGTCCTCAAGATGGCAGTAGCGACGAGCGTGTGACGCCACTTCAGACCCGCGAACGGGTTTAAAGAGGTTTAGGCCACGCCCCCTCTCGTCGACTCCAGCCCCATTGTTCAGCTTGTCCGAGCGCGGAGCGGTTTCGGAGCGAGATCGTGGTGCTTTCGAGAGCTTTTCCAAAGTACTTTTCATACGATTCGAGCACCTACGATTCGAGCACCTGCTTACGCTCCGGGGCTCATAACGCGAGTTGTAATTACCGCAGAGGCAGATGTTACTAACCCAATTTACCTCCAAGAATGGCATATGGTGACAAACGACAGGGGCCTCAGAGGGTCAGAAAGAACTCCTCAAACTTCCACAACACAGACAAAAAGGACAAAGCAACACAAAGAGTATTAGAAAACGGCGAAATGGAGAAGTGCTTTGTTGATTTTGTCGACACAATATAAAAGAACCACTAATGAACAATAAAAACAACGCAATGAATGAGGACTCAAACTAAATGCGTGACTAAATATATAGAAATGTTATACTAAATTGTCACAAAACAACAAGTTATCTAACATTTTTCAACACAAAAAAGAAGATCTTTGCGCCTTCAAGGATCAAGAAAATGAATGTTGTCGACAGGTTTTCAACAAACCAGACGCAGCCAGCTCGCGGGCTTTATCTGCGTTTTGGATAAGAAGTACAAAAACAGCCGCGTCTCAAGGATTTCACGATCAAGTCTCGACGCATGACAGACGGTTTGTTGCGGAAAACCGAATACCCGCGTTCAAATCTAGTCTGTAAGATATCGTAGACGCGCTCCTGAATACGTACTTTCACATGGAGCCGTGTTGTGCAGGCCTGTCCCGAGAACACACTTTGAAGCACGTACTTTGATACGTATTGCACCAGAAAACATCACCATAAATGATAATATTGAAGCTACGTTATTCACATGTCACAACGCTAAACACTAAAGCAGGAAAACTTAGAATATTGTTAAAAAAATAGCTAAATTACACACTTAACAGAGCTCTAAGTAACATTTTCAACTTCTTAATATCTTTGCTCCTGTGATGGTTGAATGTGTTTTCGGGGCGGTTGAAGTGTCCCACGCCGCCCCCTGCTGTCTCTGAACGGAGAAACCCGCCTTGTAACGTTTGCCGACCTCCACCCTGAGAAACCCTGGCTCTTTTTTATTTTATTTTATATTTGTCGTGATCTTGGGCGTAACAAAGATACATTTAATTCAAATCAATGGTCACCTGACAGATCCACTTGGAAAGAGGGGTGAGACAGGGCTGTACTTGGTCCCCCCTCCTCCCGTTTGCTTTGGACTTGGAACCATCAACTCATCATGTCAAGTCATGTCAAAGCCGATATATATTTTCATCTCTGGACGACATATTTTAAACACTATTATTCAAGTTATAAATGTGTATCAGGGCTGTCAAAACGATCGACATCAGACACCAATCGAAACTAGGGCTGTAATCCTTTAGTGGACAAATCGATTAATCGGTCGATGGCGTCTTAGTCGACCGAAAATGTTATTGGTCGGCCAATTATTTTGTTTGGATTAAAAGCATTTCTATTGGACAACTGCAGAAAGGAGCGGATATGGAATGAGTTCAGTCTAACATATATAAAAGGTATGTACAGATATACAAAAAACATAAATACGCTGTATACTAGTACGTTTCTGTATAAATATATGTGTGAATTCTGAGCCGTTGTAGTTGTTTGAGTGCAGTTTGGGTCAGATACATGGAAATACTTGATATTCAACACTAAAACGAAGTTAAAAATGACATAACTTAAGAAGTTTAAAGGCCTTTGACCGTTCCTGAGCAGTTTTTGAAAGACCGTAAGTTTAAACTATTATTTTGACGTCAGTGTAATAAAAATGTGGTTTCAAAACTGTAATCCAAACCACGTTTAAGCATATTAACATATCAAAAAAAAATCTAGTTTTAAATGTTAGTAACACTAGTTTTAACCATTTAAACCTTATTTGACATGTTTTTTTTGCCATTTTTGCTACTTGAATTACTCGTATTGTGTTGTGATGTTTGCGCTCCTGGATGAATAAAGTTTGTGGAAGTCTTGGGTTTTTTGGTACAGCTTAGCACAGACGGGAGCTAATTTATGTTAATGTATGTGTGCGTGCGGGAGCCCCTCACAGTGAGGGGCCATTGTGTCGGCCACTCGGCTAAGTTAATGACCACTGTAATCACAACGCCAGCAGATGTTGCCAATCCAATTTCCTTCCACCGGCGACATATGGTGACGACTACGGCAGCCGCGGAGGGTCAAAACCAACCTTTTCGCGGCCAAAACGGCTCAGAAGACCAAACGAAAACATGGCATTTATCGAAACATCCTCTGTTTGACAAGAGTGTATTTTAGATAAACCTGTACAAAAGCCCCGTCATTTCTGCGTTCCCATGGAGTTAGCAGTTAGCGGGGCATCCAGTAGTGGGCGCTCCCGCCTTATGATGTAACCTGGACTCCTTTCCTTTATGCTTGTATGATTAACGGATTATTTTAGTGGTCGACTGGTCAAATCATCATTTTCTATTGAACATTGAGACTTTTAAACATATTTCTGACCAAATAATGTTTGAAATGTGGTGACTGAAGGCTTCTAGAGAGGAATAAAGTGCGTTATTGATTCTTTTTTGACATTTCGAATCCCTAACATTGATTTAGTGATATATTGAGATACTGTTTGCGGTTTTGACTCTATTGTCCAGACAACAATTATGAAAGCACATTTTATAGACAATTATTCCAACTTGATATTCCAATTTTGTGCATCTCCAAAACAACAATTGCGATATAAACAAAACCACTGATTTAATGATATTTACGATGACCATATATGGAGCTATACATTTCTATTCTATACGTGTTTCGCGTTGGTTGAAATGATGTTCTAAAGACGTAGTAAACGCTCAGATGCGCGTGGAAACACTGCGTTGCGAACTTCAACGATCGAAATGAACAAAAGACGCAGGAAAAACACGTACAAAAAAACCGTAATAAGCACGAAACGTAGACGGAAAGGCGCAGTTAACCGAACACGCGAAGGGAAAGTCGAGTTTACGTGTCACAAACAAACGCGTCCGGAGCAACAAGCGTCACACGGTGTTGTTGTTGTTGTGCTCATTGTTCGTACTCACTTGGCCGACCACCCGCGCCACTTCACCAGGAACTCCAACTTCCCCTGCAACACAAAAAGCGCGTCGGTTAACCGGGATTCACCGGGAGATAGGTCCGCAAAAAAAAATTAAAAAATTAAATTAAATTAAAACCAGCGCGCGCGAGCTCTGCGTACTTTTCTGAGGCGCTTGTTGAGGATGCACTCGGCGTCGAAGACCTGCTCGCCCACCGCGCTCAGCTCCTCCATGGCCGCGCTTTGGCTCCGTGTGCTCGGCGGGGAACGCGCGGAGACGAGGCCGAGCGGCGCGAGAGGCGGGCGGGGAGGTGGAGCCGGAAGCGCCGGGGCGGAGGGCGGAAGGGCCGGAGGGAGGGGCGAGCGGAAGTTGACCGGGGGGGGGCATTTCACAGTAAAAGTCCCTCCGGGCGCGATAACGATACGAGTGTGACGTTCTGACGCGTCAGACTCGGATGCCACGACTCCTTTCCTCCGGTTTCCATGCGGGTCAGAATCAGGAAAGGTTTATCGCCATTGTCAGCGCAGGCAGAAGAGTCACGAACAGAGTGAAGACATTTAAAAACAGTTAAAAAAGATCTTAAAATGAATCCTGTCATGGAGAAGGAGCCAGTGCAGCTGATGGTGTAATGTGCCCGGTCCCTGTGGCCCTTGGTCCCTGTGGCCTGGTCCCTGTGGCCTGGTCCCTGTGGCCTGGTCCCTGTGGCCTGGTCCCTGTGGCCTGGTCCCTGTGGCCTGGTCCCTGTGTGGCCTGGTCCCTGGCCTGTGGCCTGGTCCCTGTGGCCTGGTCCTGTGGCCTGGTCCCTGTGTCCTGGTCCCTGTGGCCTGGTCCCGGCCTGGCCTGGTCCCTGGTCCCTGGTCCCTGTGGCCTGTTCCCTGTGGCCTTGGTCCCTGTGGCCCTGGTCCCTGTGGCCTGGTCCCTGTGGCCTGGTCCCTGTGGCCTGGTCCCTGTGGCCTGGTCCCTGTGGCCTGGTCCCTGTGGCCTGGTCCCTGGTCCCTGTGGCCTGGTCCCTGTGTCCTGGTCCCTGTGGCCTGTCCCTGATCCTGGTCCAGATTCAAATCAAATGTCCAGAATTACACCCAGCTCTGGGACAGACCGACCGTCGGTAGTTTAAGGGCCAAGAACATTTAAATATGAATTAAAATGACACAAATATTAACATTTCGGTTCTGTTTTTGTTCAGGTGTAGAGAGTTTCGGTCCTTCCAGCGCTCGACACCCTTCAGGCAGGTCCACGGCGGATAAACTCGTTGGTCATTGGCAACGCAGTGAAGCGACATTAAAACGGCATTAAAACGACATTAAAACGACATTAAAACGGCATTAAAACCTGACACAGGACAGTTTGTGTGGAGTCTTTTTTTTGGTGCATCAACTACACACTCGCACGCTCTCAAGTCCTTTAGCCTTTGAGCCGGCTTTTATTTTGAACGTCGCGACAGGAAGTAGGCGTGTTCCTTTGTCAACTTGACAGAAGAGAACGGCGGGTAACAAATGTCCCGTTAAGGCCACCGTCAATTTACGGTACTCCTCAATTACAGAATACGGGCCGAATCAGACCATGAACATTTATTAAAGAAAACACATTATGAGCTAAAACGCACCGAACTGTATTTAATGTTGTTGTTTTGTGCTTTTAAATGAACCGTAGAAGGGGCTCGGGCCACAGTAAGAGGGTCTGCGTTTATGTAACCTGTGGGGACGTTACATAATTTGTTTTTAAATGGGACGAGGGGCCTCAGAGGGGAGCGGGGGGGGCCCGATCCACATCTAGTCCAGCTCGCTACATACAAACACGATCAGTTACCGAAAAAGCAAATGTATTCATTTATAACGTTATGTAGCGCCGTTACATCATCGCTGTCCGGACTGTGCAGGCGCTGAAACGCATTAGACCTTTTTATATAAAGCAAAGACAGTGGCATTATTAAATCAAAATGTCAAAAATGAATAAATAATGTCTGTTTTTCATCATTTTTACACTTTAATGATGAATAATCTACTCTGGAAACGCCCGGTCGCCATGTTTCATTCTGTATTTGGCTAAAAATGGGTGTGAAAAGTGTCAATGTGCAAAAGAAATACATTTTTGTCAGTAACATTTTAGGATAATGTACATTTTTGGCAGTTACATTTAATGATGATGTTATTTCTGAACCTTCATCCCTCTCCATCATCGTCATCACAATGTGCTTCTCTTTTACATATATTTTTTAAACTGTACAAAGGTTTGAACTGACTTTTAGTTCTTCCGTTAAGCCGTTCCATAGTGAAATCCTCTAATAGTTTCACTGCTCCTAAACCTGGGGTGAATTTATAGTAAATACAAGTTCCTTTAAGTGTTTAAAAACCTTAAGAACCATCTGATGTTTGACTTTTATGATTTTAAACAGCTGTAACCATGTAAAGCCTCGTTTGCCCAACATGACCTTAATAAATAAACTAAAATGTGCTTTCCGCAGTTTAGATGTGCCTTGAGTTTATGCCTGGACTTTTCTTTTTTCATATTCTGTTGTTTTTAATGTAAAAACTGATTAAATCAAAGAAAGAAAGAAAGGAAACACCTGTAACTGACTAAAAGTTCATTAGACACATGATTTTCAGTTTGATTTTATTTTAAAACAAATAAAAATGCCTTTCAGTACAAAATCTGCTGGGAAAAAAAGACACTAGAGTTTTAATCATTGACATTTAACACAAAAACAGTCAAACGTCTTGGTCCAAACCACGTTTTCACTGACGAACACGAACAAAAGACTGAGTTTCATGTCACTTTAAATGTCATTAGTGGCACTGCTGTTTTTGAAAAGCTTAATTACGATGGAAAAACCTGCAGCGTTTAAATTTACAACAAACGACTCGTGCAGAAATATCGTAAAATATCTCAAAAAAATGCTGTTTTCTAATGCATTTTGTTGATATTATTGTAATACATTGGTCATATTGTATGTTTTCTGCTCAAATATTTACTGGAGTCCTGAAGCTGAAGTTGAAAGAAAACACTCATGGCCAATGTAAAATAGTTCATTATTGAGGAGTTTGAGTGCATTCTAGTACAAAAAGCAGCGGTATCGGTATCGGATCGAATCATATATCAGCGGTATCGGTCAGATCTCGCACTTTTCCCTGCAGTCTCAACAGGATTTGTACAGATTTAACGACCAAACATTTAGTATTTTCATATATTCAGCTGTTATTCCAGACTCGTCGCAAACACAACAATGTTCTTAGGTTTTAATTTATTTCAATTTATTTTTTGCTTTTTAGTGAGACAAACAGACAATTAAAAAAAAGACAAAAATAATATAAAAAAGACAAAAAAACTCCCCGAAAAGGTTTTGAGTTGAATTAGATTCATTTCAAATCCGTTATTGCAGTTTGACAGAAGGCCAGAGCTCCAGGCGACAAAGAGATCGTTCAGAATGAAGTTTGTTTGACGTCCTCCTTCTCCTCCTTCTCCTCGTCCTCCTCTTTCCCCTCGTCCTCCTCTTTCTCTCCGTCTCTTTGTGATCTGTAACGAACAGAAGGTCGTTTGCTTGAATTCAGTCTTAATGTGAGGGCCTTTGTCGCACAGATACGACTATTGTGACTTCAAGAAGAATATTACTCGAGTATGTGCAAGAAATGACCCGAGGGACAGGGAAAAGTGTTTGGGGAAACTGAATTTAAAAGAATTGGAAGGACAAAATTATGGAACAAAAGACAAAAGACAATACAATTATTTGAGAATTATCTGTGCAAGAAACACTGACGTTCAAATTAAGGCGAGACACTTCGAGGAACAGGAAAACAATCTGAAATGTGAGGTTTTTCATACAGAAATAAGAAATTTCTGTGTAAAAAATGAAAAAATTTCACATATTGGACATTTAAATACATTTTTAAAAAAAATAGTTTAAATGTCTTTGATTTCTTATTTCACTTTTGAGTAAACTACTGTAGATCTGACTGAAAATTGGGCCAAAAATGTAATTTTCGCCACATTTTTTTTAACTTTAAATTGTGTCTGGCTCAGAATTAGATATCACCAAATCCTATTGGACGTTCTGTCAGAATCTTGTTGAGTCTAAGTTTGGTGTTTGTAGGAGCTACTTTAAGGCCGACCTTTATGTTTCTGTGGGAAAAAATGCCTTTAAAGAAAAAGGTTATTGAGTTGTCGCAGAGAAATCTTTGGATGAAGTGGAATCAATTAAATAATGAAACATCTTCAGGAGCTGATTGGACAGTTTTGCTTAAATAGGAAAGCAGAGAAAACTGACCGAAGATAATTACAAAAACATACATTTGCTCGAGTCTCGCCTTAATTTTGTCGACATAAACCTTTTGTCACTTGTAAATTTACTCAGCAAAACTTCTACTTGAGTAAAAGCCAAACACACTACTCAAGCAGGAGTAAAAGTACAAGTTTATTACAAAAGTGACACCATTAAATGTAAAAAAAAAAAGTCCAATCCACCTCTGCATTTAAAGCCACAGTCAAAAGTACCCGAGTTAAATATTATGAAGTGTTTTTAACCAGTTTGTACCTCTTCTTTTTCCTCTTCAGAATCGTGCTCATCGTCAGCGCTGTGAAAACGACGAGCAGAAACCCGGCCACGGCCGCCAGACCCAAGAAGACGTTCGGCAACACGTTTACTCCTGCCAAAAAAGCAACATCTGCCAATGAATCCGGCTCCAAGTGTGTTTGGAGAGCAATTTACGTCACTTTTAGTCAGTCGTTTCAGTGAAGAACCACTGGATGGCGCCGTGGGACATTTGAAGAGAAAGATAAGAAGGAACGAATGTTCTTCTAAAGTATAAGTGCCAATTATACTTCATATCATTATTTTAAATGATCTTTTTAACACTTTTTTTGTTGTTGTTTGTGTTGTTTTGTTCATATTCAAAATGACCAAGCTTTATTGATCAAATCAGACTACTTCCTGTCTTGTATTATCTATGTTTTATTGCACAGTTTTTAAACATGACCACAAAACCCCGCAATCACTTTCTTGTGTTTCAAAAGAGAGAAGTTCAGTTTTGATCTCATCTTACAGTTTTCTCTGGCTTTAACGCTCCTTTTCTCGGATGTGGTTAAACTTCTTCCGTGGCCAGACCTGCCCCGAGGCTGACTGAACCATCGATGGACGGGACAAAGAGGCGTCCCGACCAGCGAGTGCTGCAGTCGGGACTGGCGGCGAAGCGCTGGGCGACGTGTGCAAAAATGTGTCTGGAGACGTCTTGGTTCGGGTTCAGAAGTGGCGCACAAAACATGAAAATTAACCACACGAGGCAGTAACGAGGCAAAACACTGTCACGTGTTCTGGGACTGAAGTTCACGATACGCTGCAGACTGTTTTTGACGTCACCATCTCTCTGGACTTTAGATCTACGTACTTGGGCCTCAAAACTCCTGCCATGGACACAATACATGGATACCTTTGGAACGTACTTTTGGCGGCAGGAAAAAAGGCCGTCACAAAGAAATGGATGACACAAACAAAGGAGAAAATGACATTCATACTTAATTTGGAAATAGACGAATTTGACTTCCATTTTAATTGATTTTATACTCGTGTCCTCACTTTTTTATTTCTTATGTTGTGTTCTATGTTTATTTGTTGGTTTTATTTTTTATTAATTAAAAAGAAGAAAATTAACAATAAAAGGGCAGAATTATCGTTTTACACGACCCACTTCTTTTCCGAGATCATTTTTAATATTGTTAATTATAGACGATGTTCTCAATATTCTAATTTTGCAGATTTCCAAAACAATAATGACTTTTTTAATTAAGACTTGTAAGTTATTTTCAGCTCCGTTCAGCTCCACCAACTCATGGTTTCGACACATAAAATCCGTGTTTTTGACCGTTCTATTTCCTCAAACTCCAGACGGAAGCACCTCCTGAAGCCCTCACCTTTCCCTCCTCCTCCTTCGCTCCTCAGCATGTGTCTGGTGACCTCCAGGGCCCCGTCGTTCTTCTCTGGTCGTATCCCCAGGATGTGGCACATGAGTGGGTAGATGTTGACCGTCTCGAAGGGTCCCACCTCCAGGTTCTGGGCGAAGGCTGGTCCCACAGCTCTGAAGAAGGCCTTTCATGTCCATCCCTGCGTTATCAAAGCCATGCTCTCCTTTGTGGAACTGCACCGGAAGTACTGAGGAGACAAACAAGGAGGTGCTGAGGAGAAGGAGGTGCTGAGGAGACAAACAAGGAGGTGCTGAGGAGAAGGAGGTGCTGAGGAGACAAACAAGGAGGTGCTGAGGAGAAGAAGGAGGTGCTGAGGAGACAAACAAGGAGGTGCTGAGGAGAAGGAGGTGCTGAGGAGAAGGAGGTGCTGAGGAGTCAAACAAGGAGGTGCTGAGGAGAAGGAGGTGCTGAGGAGACAAACAAGGAGGTGCTGAGGAGAAGGAGGTACTGAGGAGAAGGAGGTGCTGAGGAGACAAAGAAGGACGTGCTGAGGAGAAGGAGGTGCTCAGGAGACAAACAAGGAGGTGCTGAGGAGATAAACAGGGAGGTGCTGAGGAGAGGAAGGTGCTGAGAGAGGGAGGTGCTGAGGAGACAAACAGGGAGGTGCTGAGGAGAGGGAGGTGCTCAGGAGACAAACAGGGAGGTGCTGAAGAGAGGGAGGTGCTCAGGAGACAAACAGGGAGGTGCTGAGGAGACAAACAGGGAGGTGCTGAGGAGAGGAAGGTGCTGAGGAGAGGGAGGTGTGAGGAGACAAACAGGGAGGTGCTGAGGAGAGGGAGGTGCTGAGGAGACAAACAACGAGGAACTGAGGATACAAACAGGGAGGTGCTGAGGAGAGGGAGGGGCTGAGGAGAGGGAGGTGCTGAGGAGACAAACAATGAGGAACTGAGGAGACAAACAGGGAGGTGCTGAGGAGACTTCCACTTCTACCCCTAGAATTGTGCTCAGAAAGTCTCCGTTTTATTGTGATTTCAAGCGGAACATCTAAACAGAAATTCCACAATTTATTTTTGCAACAATTCTTTTAAACTAATGTAAAGTTGTCAATGTAATCCCTCATTCGACCAGGAGAGGGTTCAAAGTTGGTCATCGGGACGTTTCGACCGCCATCCGAAAGGCACAGCTGCTCAAATCATTGCACTAAGATTGAAAATGACTTTTCGATGGAAGTCGTCTTCATTTCTAAAACTGTCCAGATTACTTCCTTTGAAACCTTTTCTACAAATTGTCACTGTTATTAATAAAACTACTGATCCTCCTCCTCCTCCTCTTCCTCCTCCTCTTCCTCCTCCTCTTCCTCCTCCTTTTCATCCTACTTCAATTTTTTAAATCATTTTTATTTACATTGGACTTTCATGTGGAACTTATTTTTGGATATTCCTTATAAAAAAACAAAAAACAATTTAGTCGCCCGACATTTTCATCAGTGGAATCATGATTGAATCAGGCTTAAAAAGGTCATACAGAATATGAAGAAATAAATATAGGCACAGACTGAGATAGATTTTGCAGTAAATTACGAGTTTAATCAGCCTTTTTACACGTGCGTCCATAACCAATAATTTACGACTCCAGCCCTAAAAAAAACCTTAAATAAATAACAATTAAGTAGAACGCTGAAGCAGAATATTACTGTCAGCGCGAATGGAGGAGACACTCGCGCAGCCACTTTTTGAGATTAGTGCCCACAATTAGGATTAAAGGAGTAAACGTGTGCATTTCATGTGATACTGTTATTTGTGCACTTTCCCTCACCTTTGAGATGTCCCAATCGTTCGTCGTAATCCCTGTGATAGCCTCACCTCGCTTTATCGCTTCATCTTTATCAAGAGCCGATGCTAAAGGTTGATAACGGACGATAACGAGCCGATTATTATCCGCCGGAGAGCGGTGACCAGGCTTGACTTTTCTAAAGCGTCTGATACAAAGTCTGGCTGGTACTCGGCACGGTGGGGCGCCTCACAGCAAGAAGGTCCTGGGTGTGACTCCTGAGATTCTCAATGGGACCTCAATGGTTTTTTTTTAGAAAAGAGGTTCAAGCCAGATTGTGTACATTTTACTGAAGGTTAATTGCTGTTTTTAAGTAGTTTATAATTAGTACTGCTCGGTTACTTCTTTATTAACCAGAAACAGAATATATTTTTCATAATAAGACCATCTCAGGTAAGAGAAGGACGTTAGGGTGGTCAACAGGGTCACTGGGTGAAAAAGCTTAGGAACCACTGATTAAAGGGGTTTAAACATACGCAAACACGGGCAGAACACGCAAACTAAACACAGAACGCCCGCCCAGAAGGTGAACCCAGGACCTTCTTGCTGTGAGGCCAAAGTGCTAACATTTGCACCACTGCCAATCCCAAACTAATAATTAACATTTGTGGATTATACATGTTTAGATTGTACATACACACGGGGAAAAGGATCTCATGAGATTTGTTTAGAGCTAAAAAAAAAAAAAGTCTTGAGAAACCAAAGTTCCAAAAAGCAAAAGATTTTAAATTGCAAGGCCAAAATTGTGAACTCTTTTCATTCTTGTGGACCCAATCTCGTTTCTTCTTGAGAGAATTGTGTCTCGTACCATTCCGTAGAGTGAACTATAGCCCCCATTTTAGGCAAAGCAATCACCTTCCCATGGAGACGAGCAGGATCTCCACCAGAACTGTCACAACTGCCACTTTTCATCAGCTTTTGAACATTAGAAAAACCTCTCAGAACGCTCGTCCACTCACCCCATTGATGACGTACCCGGGATCCGCCCAGAGGATGATGGGTAATATGCGCTCGCTCTTAGTGAAGTGCAGTCGTTCCGGGAGCTCTTCTTTCTTATAAACGTGCAGATGTGGATGCGCCCCTTTTAAGGCGTCGTAAACCTTCTCCAGCATCCCCGGTTTGGGCAGGAGCATCCCACTTGGACCGTAATCCAGCAAATAAAACGACAACTCTTTGAAGGAAAAACCCTGGGATTTTGGACAACGTGATTTCCTCGACGAGCCCGTTACGGTAGACGTTGCTCATCCCGTGATCTGTTGTTATAATGATGTTCAACCGATCGTCCAAACCGTAATCTTTAGCCGTTTGCCGCATGTATCCGACCGTGCGATCCACCTGCTTCACCATTTCCTGGATTTCAGGTGAATTTGGGCCGTAGCGATGGCCCGTTTTGTCCGGTTCTCCGAAATACATGGAGACGAAATCCAAATCTTGATCTCTGAACCAGCTCATGATCTTGTCCGTGTTCTCGCGCCAGGCCGTCTCGTTCGAGTAGTCGTACATAATGGGCTCCACCTCTCGGACCGAAGCCGCTTCGCCCGTCGTAGCTGGACGCGGTGCCGGGGAAATGCAAGGAAGCCGGCTTTGAGACCCTGGAGAGGATGAAACCGCAGAAATGTTAAGTAAATGTATGAATCAATGGTTATGTCGCATGGTTTCAATGGCTAAATCAGCTGCAGTTGTAAGTTTGTTAGTCGTAGTGTAGAAGCTTTGTACGGCCGTTTTGTTGAAGCCTTTCTCTTAGATGAAAATAGGCTCATCTTTTAGCTGATGGTGCTTTTACAGACCTGTCTCTGTGCCGTGATCCAGATGGGCAGCGAGCCGTTGTCCCACCAACTCGTTCTTGAACTGGGTCTGATAGTACGGCAGCATCTTTCCGCTGGTGGTGTTGAACCACATGTTGTGAATCACCCCATGGTTTCTCCACGTACAGGCCTGAGCAACAGAGGACGTTGTTCACCAAAACACCACATCACACCGACTAAACCCAGAACTGAACCTCGACTGGGACCAGAGCAGGAGCAAACCGTCTACATCAGGACTAAACTGGGCCCAAAGTCAGGACCAAACCAGGAGAAGTGTGAACACCAACCTCAGACCTTAAGCTACTGAATATTATTTATTTTGATCATGCTGTCTGTGCAGGAGCCGCACAAGTAAAACTAAACACAGTCTGAGCAGTGACTGAGCAGTGACTGAGCAGTGACTGAGCAGTGACTGAACAGTGACTGAGCAGTGACTGAGCAGTGACTGAGCAGGGACTGAGCCAGTGACTGAGCAGTACAGGTTTGTGACAGTTTGTGTCAAGTCTGGTCTTGACCCAGACCTGCTCCACAGACAGACTTGACAAAGTCCTTGGCGCCCCGATGCAAAGTCTTTTCACTCATAGAACGACCGTGTCTTCGACTTTTCTTCCTGAGAAGTATGATGACTTGAAATGGGTCAAGAGCTACTTTTTCTTTCAAGTTCATCCATTCATGCTCCTTATTTTCATTACAAGGTCTTGGACACTTCAAAGTATTGAATTGTCAACCCCCAATTTAATTACAATTTTGCATTAAGTTTACCAAGTTAACACAGAACTCATATCCTTCTGTTATTCACTATTTCACCACATAAAGAACGCATCGGCCTTCGAGGGGCAAAATTCACCCTCGAATGAGACAATGAAATGAACTGAAACTAGATTAATTTCATTTCAAGCCAGTTTGATGTCTTTGGGTTAGGCGCTGATGATTTCAGAGCCAAACGTAGTAGCAGTAGTAGTAGTCAGTATTATTACCTAAAGATGCACTTTTCTGTGTCCATGGTGATATGATTGTGCTTGGAATGCCTCACAGTATGGCATTAAACTCGGCTGCAGCCGTTTGTCGGAGGCGGTGATGGGCCTTACCTGTGAGCAGAGTGAAGTGCGTGGGGCTGGTGATGGTGAGGTACGGCGGCGTCACGTACTGAGCCTTCACTCCGTCCCGGGCCATCTGGTCCAGGTTCGGAGTGTCCACGTCGCGGTCGTAATCCCACCGGAACCCGTCGAACGAAACCAGCAACAGCTTCGGCCTCTGCCTGGTCACCGGCGACGCCAGCACCCCCGCAGACCCCCAGAACAGACACAAAAGTACTGGAGCGCGCATTTTCAGAAGCCAGATTCTTGCCCGAGCTGTTTCCGACGTCTTTCCCCTGCGACGGCCCGACCCTTCTGCCAGCTCGGAGCAAAGTTTGACTGGTTTATCTTATCTGTCCGGTTCTTGAGAGAACAGCGGGTGTTTATGGCAAACTTGAGTTCTAATCTTTCGGCTCTTGAATCCATCTGATTGTTCAAACACTTTCAGATTGTAAAAACAACGGGTTGAGTTCAAGGTGAGTAGGTTGTTCAGTATTGTCATCATCTGCACAATAAGTAGGATCTCCTGCCTGGGACTCAAACCTGACACATTTACCACTGTGAACATGTGTGTTTCCCCAATGCTTAAACATCTTGAACAATATCCTTTTTGTCTTGTACATTTTTATATTACACATATATATATATGTATACACGACAGGAAAAAAGGCTTTAAAATCATGAAACAGATCAAGAAATAAAAGAAAATCCTTTCAGTCATATGCACTGCTAAACAAAACGCCTTCGAAAGTTCTTAAACGATGCTACGCTAACTTGAGTTCCAGTTACGGCGCTGTACCGGATTTTTACAGTCTTAAAACATGAAAAGTCGTAAAAGAACGAGTTAATTTTACACTCCTCACATCGCTCGCTGATGCATTCCCAACATATTCACCACGATGAATTTAAAAGCACTTTTTGGCCGTTCCGGGTAAAGCTAACACACATTAGCATGCTAACGGCACACTTCCTGCTTCTCGTAGAATAAAACGGTTTATATTTAGACGCAGAGAAAGCGCCGTGGTCTCATTTTCACCCGAACAGGAGCGTTTACAATAAATCTGTGCTGGGACTGAACAGGATCTTTTAAAATGCGTGAACAAGATCCAAAACCATTAGCCAAAGTTTTGATTTCTCTTTTAAGAATCTACGACGACGTCACAGGGAGAAATATCTGTCGTTAATCATGTTTTGAGCAGCTTTAGCGCCTCCTCTGTCAGCATTTAAAAGACACACATATGGCAGTTATTTGATAAGTTTTTATTTTTATTTTAAATACATTATTGCACATTTTCAGTAGTTTCAGGCGAGCGAATGACAGAGAGAGAGAGGCAGATTCAAAATGAAGTTACATTCTCTTCGTTTTTCTCTCCAATTCTTTGCGATCTGAAACACACAGAGGTCGTTTGGTCAAGATTTGATGCAAAAAAAAACAAAAAAAAAAAGAGATGAAAAAAATGTATTCTTATTCTTTTTCCCCCTCAAATTTAAACACGTAAAACACAAAACAAAGAACACAGAATGCAAGTAAACAAAATCAAGACATCCAATAAATAAAACCAAAATGACGTCGCATCTCGTCCAGGTTTTTCCCCCCGAATGTTATAATTTGGGTCCAGTCCTTAATTGTTGGTGCAGTTGAGTCATTTTTTGGTTTGTTTTCTTGTGGCCTTCTTTCTTTGTTGCCAGGCGTTCGTTCCAAAGGTATCCACCTACTGTGTCCAGGAGTTTTGAGGCCCAAATACATAGTTCTGAAATCAGGTGAGATGGTGGTGTCGAAAACAGTCTGTAGCGCTTTAGTTAATCTCGGTCCAATATTTTTGAGCAACCAGACATGTTAATGGTGGTCGTCCTGACAACCACAGTTTCTCCAACAGCTGGTATGTCCCTGTGAATAATGAGCACTTTGACAGTGTTTAAATGGAGAATAATCGTAGTTTTTAATCATTAAGATCTATTTATTTGACTTTGTTTGATACAGTTTTATCTGGCTGATCTTTACATTGAGCTGCAAAGTCTCTGTTCTTTTACCGATTCAAAAGTCTATGGAGAAAATGAGCCCGAACCCGAGTGCTGTTGGAAATGAAGTCGATGATACAAAATCGTTCAAAACAATTCAATCTAGCCTCGTCAAAAACTGAACACGTAGAGTCAGTTTGTGTCATTTACCTTTTCTTTTTCCTCTTCAGAATCGTGCTCGTCGTCAACGCCATAAAAACGACGAGCAGAAACCCAGCCACGCCCGCCAGACCCAAGAAGACGTTCGGCAACACGTTTACTCCTGCCAACAAGCAACATCTGTGAATGAATCCACTCCAACAGCAATTTAGGCAGTCGTTTCAGTGACGAACCACATGATGGCGCCACAGGACTTTGTATATTTTGATGAAGAAAGATGAAGACATTTTTTTTCTAAAGTTGTTCGAAAAACTGCAAATTTTGGCATATTTTTAAATGACCTTTCTAACACTATATTCGTTGGTTTGTAGTTTTGTAACGACAGACAAATGAACATTTCTGTTACTTAAAGGGGCATTCAGGACCTTTCTGGTTTTTCTGCTACTCTACTTTTCTGGAATGTTCCGCAGTATGACATTGTATTTATCTTAAATCTACTCAATTTCAGGTGTTTTTATTGCTCAAAAATAAAACAAAAAAGATAACTTGAATACCTCACTGAATACTGAATATTCCAGGCAAAATAAGTGTGTTT